>JAEIFU010000544.1:0-120947 GCA_018904235.1 Lordiphosa stackelbergi
GTAACTCAGTGGTTGACTTTGCTTTGAGGGAACTATGCAAACATTAAAGAGCTGCCAGATTAGCAAAATCCTTTAACAAAGTCAAAGTCAATGAAAAAGAGTAAATGAACTAAAAAAGCAAGTGAGAACTGAACTCAAAATGAAAAATAAGTTTAAAAACAAAACAAGTGAGTGTAAAACTGAGCAATAAAGAGCAATTCCCAGTTAAGTTAGCAACTCTTTCAAAGTCTCTTAGCTAGAGGTTTGGACACTACTGTTATATACACACACAGGCTTTAACCCATTTCCAAACATATTTCAACACCTTTTTAATTGGAATACACCTTGATCCTGTTTAAACATAATACTATTAATGATACATTTATATATTTTTTTTTGGTATTATTACTAAATGTTTTTTTTAAATTAAGCAATTACGCGTTTTGTTAATCCAATAAAATTCTTATTTATTTTATTTACCAATAAATCTTCCTACAAACTTTTCATAGCTTTTTCTTTATTTCTCCCACAAAACAAAAACAAACATATCAACCACAAAGAAGCTTAAATGTTACCACCAGCAAAAAAAAAAAAAAAAAAAAAAAACACCACCACATTTACCACAAAATAACTAAACTATAGTTAACTTAACTACCAGTTATGGACAATCCACTTAAAATGTATGTAATACTATTTGATAGGCTTTTCTGTTGTTACTCAATGCAAACCAAAAAAAAAACAAAACATACAATTTTCTAGGGTTAGTGATGTGTTGTCTATTATGACCTGCCAGAGGAAAATCGTTTCGTCACTCTTCCAACAAAAAAACGCATCAAATGTGTCATGGCTAGGACAATACCATATTTCGGCGCTCAAATGGAACTCGAAATCGAAACTCCTTCTCTTTATATAGAACAAAAGCTGCAAAATTTGTGTTTCTTGTGTATTTATAAGTTGGACGATTCATAAATTGTGATGATGTGAAATTTACAGTTAACATAACAAAGGAAAAACAAAAACCAAACTACTCCCAGTTTAATGGGAAACGAACAAATGTCTTTACATAGAAATATATGAATGATATATTTAAACAACTAATATAATAATAATTGTATCTAAATACACGCTGCTAACTAGAAAGATTTATGTATTTTACCCTGCTATGCAGTTACCAGGTACATACTCCTCGTACCGGACACTGGACACTGGACACCACACAACTCACTCAATTAGGCATACGCTCCGTTTCGGTGGAGTGTGTGTGTGCCGAAATAAACTGAATGTGTTTTTATGTTCTTTGAATGTACAATACATGTGTTAGAGGACTTAAGCAAAAGGAAAACAAGTAATATATATATATGTATATGGTAAAATTCAATTCTTTGTGTGTGTGTATGAGAAAAACTCAATAAATCAGATATTTAATCGAATTTAAAAATGAACATGGGTTAATAACTTATTTGGGGAATACAATTCGGACAACAAAAAGAAATACTAAAACAAAATAGGCAGATTAACAACAAGCACAGATTCGGTGGGTGAGTTCTCCATCTGTCGGGGGAACCGGGGCATGTTAGTTGCCAGTAAGCCCATTTATCTGAACAGATCCACACATGCACATACCACAAAGGAGGCTAGTCGTCTGTACAGCTGTTTTAAGAACCTCGTAGTTTTTTCATCAGCAGTCTTTGCCTATAGCATAGACTAGGATACATTGACTGTTCGAATGCGCATCGACACCGCTTCTTTAAGAAATAAGACAGCTGTTCACTTCACCATGATTTTCTTTTTTATTAAAGGTAATTTTGGCCCGAGCAGGGACTTCTTGGAAAAGGAACCTATTTGGAGTTCATCTTTGACTTACCCAGAGACATTGGTGGGCTGGAGCTCAACAATGGAGCTACATCTTTAGGTCACCGAGAGGATTGGCAGATCAGCGATTGCGGCTGTTAGGCTGAATTGCACCACTCAACCCTGAAGCCCTGTACCTCTTATTTGCTTTTGTGACCAGGTCGCTTAGAGGAATCATTCCGGCAATAACCAAAGCAGCATCTTCTGACACCTTACGGTACGCAAACGAGATCCCTGTACATATTTTGTAAGTCGGCAATGGCCATCTCATTCCAGCAATATAACCATAACCAATATAACCACTCAGGAATTCCAAAGGAAGCTTCACAGCACTAACAGATAACACCAATTTGACAGAAGCTTTATGTATGCGTATGCAACATACTGGCATTTCTGTTTTAGTAAGGGAATTCTCTATTATTATCCAGACCCTAATAACTCTCCTAGCAGCACTATTTTCTGTACACAAAGGCCAAGATTTACTGATATTCGGGGGTGCCACAGAAATCACTAGCGATTTTCGTATAAGGCTTGTATCATGTGCCTAGCAAAAGGCGAAGCAGAGAAAATTCTAGTCCAAGATCACTGGTGACACGATCTGTGTTTGAGGACGCCAAAATACAACTTGTACCACACCAAGGGTAAGGGTAAACCATGTACATGCATATCAGTAAACAAACTCTAAACGCATTTTTACTTCCCAATTCAGTGATGGAGACATCACAGCAGTCAGCCTTGATTTGGGAGTACCACCCTAACTGCCTTTACTTCCTCTATTTGGCTCACGATTCAACGGAGCCAGTACCATCCCGACTATTTAAAGACCTAGTGCGTAAAAGCAGCAGAACCAGACTAATACTGGGTGGAGACGCAAAACGCACACCAAACAGAATGGTCCAGCACAGACACTAATGATCGCGGTGAGTTACTCTACGATTATTTCTTAAATACAAATCTTTTTATCTGCAACAAAGGTAAATGACCCAACTTTTGTCACTAGAGCTCGGAGGGAGGTACTTGATATCACCCTCATATCAGAGTTTTTAATAGAAAATATTATATCATGGAGAGTTCCACTAGATATATTGTGCTAAAGTACTCACGAGAAAAAAAACACAAACTTAAAAAAAAAACAAACTGGAAACAGTATAAGAGACTAAAGTTAAAAATCTAGATGCAGCCCCACATTTACACCGGTGAACGCGGGAGCATTTTTTTCAAATAGTTGTCTCATTCTTGATAAAAAACACCACAAACCCCCTCTTACTATTTAATAAAAAAAAAAAAAATACATGGTGGGTGGCTCTAAAGACCTAGAGTTACAAATAAAAAAAAATAAAATAAAAAAGATAAAAACAAAGAAAAGAGTGTAGGGAAAACTTTTTCTTTTATCCAAAAACAAAAAACGAGATATTTTCTGAGAGGGAAAAAAACCAACGGACTATAAAAATTTTAATGGGGGAAAAAAAAAACGCCCCCCGGGGGACAACCATTACCAACATTATTTAATCTCTCTATTAATCATAAATAGTTAAAATTTTTTTTGTTTACTACCCACCCACCCTAACAAAAACCAAATTATCCTGATAACTTAACTGAATACCTGATAGAACAACTGAACAGCGCATTAAATGGGCTGTTAACTCTTTTCTGCCCTACAAATCACCCGGGCCAGATAGGCCCGGACTAGGACTACGGCCTTCTAAGCACTGAATTTTCTAGATGTGATTGGGACTTCACCTACTCTCTTCGCAATTAGAACATCTAAATTCAAATGTTGAGTACCTTTTTAACAAATGCGTACCAGTTCGTCGGAAGATGTTAAAGTCTACTCCAAAGCCTTGGTTCAACCAAGAAATTAAATGTGCAATATCTGAACGCAATAAAGCATTTGCTAAATGGAAAAGGTACAAGACATCTGCTTTCAAGGAGCAATATAAGGCATTGCGAAAAAAATGTAGTACAAAAGATACAAATTGCCAAAAATTCGCACTATCAAGAAAAATTTAACAATGTACTACATTCTAACCGAAAATGGAGTGAGTTCCGTAGATTAGGAATAGGCAAGCAAGTGCAATCTAAGCAAATCAATGTCAACATTGATGACCTTAACAAAAAATTTACCCAAATCCAAGTACCTGAAGCAACAGAAAACCCGTACCTGAATCATTCTTCGTATAACAGTTGTGATAGTAGCTTTAGTTTTGCGTGTGTTAATGTCTGTGACGTCCTACAGTCGGTCTTACGAGTCAGGTCAAACGCTATGGGTCTGGACAATATATGCCCGAAGTTTATGAAAATATTGCTGCCCAAGTTATTACCACTTATAACACACATAGTGAACACTGTCTTTACCACTTCGACATTCCCTCTCGCATGGAAGACTGCGAAGATTATACCCATTCCCAAGCCTAACTCGGAATTTCGACCCATATCAATTCTGCCGTTTTTGTCAAAGGTAATTGAGCAACTTATGGCAACTCAAATAAATGTCTTCCTATCAGCAAACTCTCTCCTAAACACATGTCAATCAGGGTTTAGAAAGCAAAGAAGTTGCATCACTGCAGCAATAAAAATTAGTGACGATATCCGCGAACAGGTTGACAAAAATAATGTTACCTTTCTTACCCTATTGGACTTTAGCAAGGCTTTTGATTCAGTCAACCATCAAATCCTCTGCACAAAGCTAAGCAAATTATACAATTTCGCATCGTCCGCCCTTAACCTTATGAGCTCCTACCTATGTGGAAGAAGTCAGGCAATTGTAAATAACTCTCAGAGATCTTCCTTTCAATTTCTATCACGCGGGGTCCCGCAAGGATCTGTTCTCGGACCGCTGTTGTTCTCGTTATACATAAATGACCTTCCAAATGTTTTGTCTAAATGTCAAGTCCATATGTATGCTGATGACGTCCAAATCTATGTAAGTCGTCCTCTATGTAATATTACTGAGTGTGTGAATGTAACAAATAGTGAGTTGTCTCTTATTCAGGCTTGGTCAAAAAATAATGGTTTATTATTAAACCCCAAAAAAAACCAAATGTATGATCATTTACAAAAAAATAATTAATAATAGTAGACTTCAAAAGATCCAAATAGGTAACAACAAAATTAACTATGTCGACAAGGCAGACAACCTAGGCATAACACTAACTAGCACTCTATCATGGCAAGAACACATAAATAAAACTTCAGGCCGAACCTATGGTATGCTTAGGCAATTGTACTTGACCCAAAATCTAATACCGACCAGCCTACGACTGCTAATTGCCAAAGCATATTTAATACCATCTCTGTTCTACGGAGTTGAGCTGTTTGGAAACTGCAGCGCAGCAAGTCAAGAGATGTTAAAGATCGCTTTTAATAGCATCGCAAGATATGTGTTCAAAATAAGTAGATTCGACCACATCAGTGGACACGCAGATAGCATCTTTGGAATGTCTATGCAATCTTGGATCAAACTTCGAGTTTTAACACAACTCCACAGAATTATAATGACTGCGGAGCCGGCATACTTATATGATAAGATTGACTTTGCTGCTTCACGGCGAACAAAGAATATTAAAAATATTAAAAATCGATTGGCATGTTCAGATAAGCACTTCTTCGTGCATGCTGTTAGGCTTTGGAATCAGCTACCCAACAGTCTTAAAACAATAAGAAGCGCGCCACAATTTAGAATTAAATTAGAAGAAACATTTGCACCATAAAATTAGCATTATTACCCTCTGTTAGATTAAGTTAGAATATGTAATTTGTATGTAATATTTTTAAGCTAGTGATTATCATTTTTTTGACTAATACAACAATTAATAAGTCTCAGTACTTGTAGTATTAGGAAGATCATCATCAATAAATAAATAAATACAAAAAAAATTTGGCTTGTCCGCCGCTATTATGCACTGTAGTCTGTAGTCGTCAATACCCCGAGCAGATGGACCATAATGAGGCTTGTAAACAGTTTTGTCACAGTCGCAACAAGACCTTACCATGGAACCCCTTCAGTTCGTACGGAGGAAACAGTCGCTGCAGTAACTTCACATTCCCAGGTCACCTGACCTTACTTCACCTGACCTTTTTCTTGTAGCGTTATTGCAAATCAAAACCGACAAATTTGGATGATCTAAAGCAATATATTCAAACAACAATTGCGGCTATTTCTGTCACGACCACAGGCAGTATTGAATAACTTAATTGAGTTGCTTAATGTAGCAATATTCATCAGCCACCCTGTACTAAAAATTATTCTTACACTCTTTTGACAACGTTTGTGCTCATCTTGTTTTTAATATCCTGAATTTTTTTCCCTCTGTGAAGATCTAGAGCTAAATGACTTTGATTGATTCAGGCACTGCGATATCTAATCAACTCATTTCAAATGAAATAATATTTGTGGTTTCTGATTAATTTTAGTTATACAACACACAATGCAATTAACAAATAATCTTTTTAATAACATAAATCAGTTAAAATGAGATCTATTCCTCTAACTGGGGTGTCCAAACATCGGGTATATTCATCACATGTATCTCGCCCACAACTAACATTAGGACGGCACCATTTTTGGCCTCTTCCACGGCTTTGACCAAATTTCTGGCACAATCCTCAGCGGTTTGGCGTTTAGCCTTGGCAAATATTTGAGTTATGGGCGTGTCGAATGTAAAGGTAAACTTATTGGGCATATCATCCAAGATTGGAGTATCCGTGAAGCCAGGACAAATGGTAATAAAGCTTACACCCGTGCGGGCAAAGTAAAAGGGATTCTAAAAAGTAATTTGATTGGTAGTTTTTTTTTTTAAATTAATTTTAGGTAATGCTTACGGCCAAGGCTCGTGTAAAGTTGGTAACGCCTGTTTTGGTAGCGGAATAGACGGCCATGGTGGGTGCGGGCTGTAGACCAGCTATTGAGGATATATTCACAATTAAACCACCTTGTCCACCCTTCGATTTATCCATATAATCCAAAGCAATCAAAGTGCTGTGGATGACACCCAACTGAGAACAGACAGAATTGTGGATTATATATTTTTGTTTTTGTTTTTACTCACCAAATTAATTTGTATGGTCAGCTCTATTTGACGTTCGTTCATTATACCACTCCCATTGACCACCACATCAAAGTGACCCAAACGCTCTGCTGTGGCCTTGTAGGCAGCCTCTATTTGGGATTTCTGTGTAATATCCACTTTATGGTAGAAGATTTCCGTATTGGGATAAGTCTTTTGCCAATCATTTAAAATGCTGGCATTCTCCATTAAATCAAACACCGCCAATGCCTTAAAATAAGTTTGTTAGTCTTTAACTAGTTCATTAGAGAGCACTCGCTCTTATTACCTTCAGCTGTTTGCCCAACAGCTCTTGCACACATTTCTGGCCTATGCCACCAAATCCACCAAAGTAAACCACATTTTTGCCTGCCAAATCCATGACCAAATAATTGATTTAGTTTACAATTTTGCTTGCTCTGCACTTGAAGACAGATTCTTGACTGTTCAAATCCCCGATTTTTGGACTCTAAGCTTTTTTGATACGAAATAGATTGCTTTGTTTTTGCTTATCTATGTGGTATAAGGCATAAATACACTTGCTTAGTTCGTCCACCTTCCGCAACAAAGTTAACATCAGCAACACATTTCTGCAGTCGTATAATGATAACCTAATCATTAAAAGTTCTAAATTTTGCTTAATGAGAATAAACAAGGACAAACATATGGGTAAGCTGTTAAATTTCATATATGTATGTATTCAGTGTCCAACTTCGTTTCACAAAAAGTTGTTTTCGAAAGGGGGGTAGGGGGGAGAAAAATTTTAATGAGGAAAAAAAAGTGTTATATTTTTTTTTATAAAAATTTTTTTTATAATTTTTTTTATTTTATTTTTGTTTGTGTTTTTTGGAGGGAATGTTAAAAATATTATAAACAAGTTTGGGAGACCATGCTCTCTAAAAGATTTGCCAAGACTGGTAGAAAAAAAGGTCAAGGATGCCAGCGTCGATAAGAAGGTGCTGGCCTTAATTTACAAAAAATCCCACGATGTCAGTTCGAGATTTGGCAAAAAAAAACGCGTGGACTAAAGACGTAAAACAACGGCATGGACTAAAGACGTTCAAAAAAAAAAAAAAGTCTGCGTCAACAAAAAGTCAGCAAAATGAGTGCGCAGACTTTATGATCGCTTGCTCACTGATGCAGTGGAATGCGTTATAATGGACGATGAAACATATGTAAAATTGGACTCAAAACTTTACCAGGCCCCCAATTTTACACAAAAGCCAAAGGTGAAACAGTTGACGACTCCGGTCACCAAAAATAAGTGGACAAATTTGGGGAGAAAGTCCTGATATGGCTTGCCAATTTACACCTGTGGCTTAAAAACCAGCCCATTTTTACAAAAGGCACATTTAAGCTGACGTTTATCAATAAGAGTGCATCAAAAAACGTTTAAAACCATTCTATCGAAGCACAACGTGTCGACAATATTTTGGCCAGACTTAGCGTCAGCGCACTATGCCGGTCAACATTGACGCTCCTTGAGGCGGAAAACATCAAGTTTGTTTCAAAGGAGAACCCACCAAATTGCCCAGAGCTAGTCCAATTGAGAGATATTGGGCCATCGTTAAGCGAAATTTAATAAAAAATGGTAGCTCTCCCAAAACAACATAGACATGAAAAAAACTGGATGCGTGCAGCCAGCAAGGTCACCAAGGAGGGTGTGCAGAACCTGATGAGAGGAGTTAAACGAAAAAATCGCTGCAAAATAAGATGTTAATTTTTTACAAGATGTTTTCTGATTGTTGATCAAAAGGCTGAACGATTTAAGCTTTACTTAGTCCGTAAATCTTTTTTTCTTCTCTGTTTTCCCTTTTAAACAAATGTTCGTTCGAAAAAATGTGTGGTTTTGGTAATTGTCTGTTTTGAGCTGTTTGCGAGTTTGGTCAGTCGCTAGCCGTTGTGACAATCTGAATAAAACCGGAACAACGAGTTAGCTTTGCCTTTCTAGTTATAAATTCTGTTGTAAGTTTAAGCTTTGGTTGCAGTTTCTTTTCGGCACATTCATATAAAGTATCTTTTCGGTATCTCGTTGGGCACTTTCGCTAAACACCACACACCAGCACGTAAGGGAATAAATTATGTTCGGCTATATCGCCGCCCATCAATCTGGATAGTTTCGCCCTTTCAGCTCGAAACCTTTCATACTCGGACAAGAGGTGCCTGCCGTCCTCCTAAGGGCCTTCTTTGCAGCATGTGCACTCCTCGCTATCATCATGGCCGGCTGTATTCAGCTTCCACTAAGACGCTAAGTTAGGTGAAAGTTCACTTCACCACGGTAATTTTGGCGCCCGAGCAGGGACTTCTTGGAAAAGGAACCTATTTGGAGTTCATCTTTGACTTACCCAGAGACATTGGTGGGCTGGAGCTCAACAATGGAGCTCATCTTTAGGTCACCAAGAGGATTGGCAGATCAGCGATTGCGGCTGTTACTCAACCGTGAAGCCCTGTACCTCTTATTTGCTTTTGTGACCGGTTGATTAGAGGAATCATTCCGGCAATAACCAAAGCAGCATCTTCTGGACACCTTACGGTACGCAAACGAGATCCCTGTACATATTTTGTAAGTCGGCAAAGGTCATCTCATTCCAGCAATATAACCATAACCAATATAACCACTCAGGAATTCCAAAGGAAGCTTTACAGCACTAACAGATAACGCCAATTTGACAGAAGCTTTATGTATGTGTATTCTGTTTTAGTAAGGGAAATTCTCTCTATGATTATTCAGGAAATAGCGCCCCGCGACTAATCCTAGTCTATTGTGCCCCCTACTGAGTTTACAACTCTCCTAGCAGCACTATTTTCTGTACACAAAGGCCAGGATTTACTGATATTCGGGGGTGCCACAGAAATCACTAGCGATTTTCGTATAAGGCTTGTATCATGCCTAGCAAAAGGCGAAGCAGATATTATTCTAGTCCAAGAGCCGTGGATCACTGGTGACAGGATCTGTGGTTTGAGGACGCCAAAATACAACTTGTACCACACCAAGGGTAAGGGTAAACCATGTACATGCATATCAGTAAAACAAACTCTAAACGCATTTCTACTTCCCCAATTCAGTGATGGAGACATCACAGCAGTCAGCCTTGAATTGGGGAGTACCACCTACAGGCTGACTTCCTTCTATTTGGCTCACGATTCAACGGAGCCAGTACCATCCCGACTATTTAAAGACCTAGTGCGCAACAGTCAAGGCAGCAGAACCAGACTAATACTGGGTGGAGACGCAAACGCACACCAAACAGAATGGTCCAGCACAGACACTAATGATCGCGGTGAGTTAAAGGTAAAGGTAATACTGGCTATACAGCTCTTCCAACGGGGAGGAGAACTCATGGAGAGTTCTACCAGATGCTAAAGCTAATAGAATCATGCCCCGAGCCTAAAAAACACAAAACTTAAAAAATACGAACTTAAATAAGAGACTAATAGTTAAAAATCTTGATGCAGTCCCACAACTCACACCTGTGAATGCGGATCAATTAGATGAAATAGTCGGCACATTTACGACGACATGCGCAAAAGCACTTGACAAATCAAATTTTACATTGTTATTTGTTAGTTTATGTGACAGATAGCTCTATGTAGAAGATGTGAAATCGGCCCTAAATGTATCAAAAATACATTTATTTAGTTTTTTAAATGAATACAGCGCAAACCAAACCGAACCGAACCGAAACCGCGGTTCAGCAAGCCCCAAAAACCATGTAATGTACAAATACGGTCTAAGTGACGTGTACGACGTTTTTGATTTGAAATTATTGTTATACTTGAAGGTAAAATTTTAAAAATATGCCCTACACATCCTGCAGAGTTTTTGAATGTTTATTGTTTGAGCAGTTTGTGGATACTCACTTAGAAATTCTTTTTCACGTGCGATTTAAAAACAAAAAAAATTGCCTGCGGCGCTCTTTCTTTTTCTAATTCATCCCTCCAAACTAGGGAATAAAACCGAAAGCCATTTATATTGGCCGAAACAACAGCCAGTTCAATCAAAGTATTACAGAACGCCAGCATTCGAAACAAACGATTTTTATAAATAAAACTCATCGAATTTTCTATGGGAGAGAATAGTACACCAGCGATAACGAAAACCAAATAAAGCGTATGAATACTAAGAAGCCAAGTAGATTCAAGTAGTTGTTCCCTCATTGCTTTTCGACCGAGTTGCTGAGAAATATAGACATCAGATTTTGACCGGGAACTTCCAAATACAAGCGTATAATATGAATTATCGCTGAGAGACGTGCGCGTTACCGATTTGCTGGAAGAAAGGGAAGTTGGCACTCAAGTTAAAAAGACCAGTGAAAATGTTATGTATACAGCCTGAGTTTACGGAAGCCGCTTGTGAAATCTGCATTTGGGGTCGTAATGTGGCAATTCGCCCTTCTCATTCCGACAGAGCCTTTGTGATCTTGTGATCTTGAGTGCCCTTAGCCCCCCCTTAGCCAATTCCTAGATCCGCCACTGGGCTTGTAAACAGTTTTGTCACAGTCGCAACAAGACCTTACCATGGAACCCCTTCAGTTCGTACGGAGGAAACAGTCGCTGCAGTAACTTCACATTCCCAGGTCACCTGACCTTACTTCACCTGACCTTTTTCTTGTAACGTTATTGCAAATCAAAACCGACAAATTTGGATGATCTAAAGCAATATATTTAAACAACAATTGCGGCTATTTCTGTCACGACCACAGGCAGTATTGAATAACTTAATTGAGTTGCTTAATGTAGCAATATTCATCAGCCACCCTGTACTAAAAATTATTCTTACACTCTTTTTGACAACGTTTGTGCTCATCTTGTTTTTAATATCCTGAATTTTTTCCCTCTGTGAAGATCTAGAGCTAAATGACTTTGATTGATTCAGGCACTGCGATATCTAATCAACTCATTTCAAATGAAATAATATTTGTGGTTTCTGATTAATTTTAGTTATACAACACACAATGCAATTAACAAATAATCTTTTTAATAACATAAATCAGTTAAAATGAGATCTATTCCTCCAACTGGGGTGTCCACACATCGGGTATATTCATCACATGTATCTCGCCCACAACTAACATTAGGACGGCACCATTTTTGGCCTCTTCCACGGCTTTGACCAAATTTCTGGCACAATCCTCAGCGGTTTGGCGTTTAGCCTTGGCAAATATTTGAGTTATGGGAGTGTCGAATGTAAAGGTAAACTTATTGGGCATATCATCCAAGATTGGAGTATCCGTGAAGCCAGGACAAATGGTAATAAAGCTTACACCAGTGCGGGCAAAGTAAAAGGGATTCTAAAAAGTAATTTGATTGGTAGTTTTTTTTTTTTAAATTAATTTTAGGTAATGCTTACGGCCAAGGCTCGTGTAAAGTTGGTAACGCCTGTTTTGGTAGCGGAATAGACGGCCATGGTGGGTGCGGGCTGTAGACCCGCAATTGAGGAAATATTCACAATTAAACCACCTTGTCCACCTTTTGATTTATCCATATAATCCAAAGCAATCAAAGTGCTGTGGATGACACCCAACTGAGAACAGACAGAATTGTGGATTATATATTTTTGTTTTTGTTTCTACTCACCAAATTAATTTGTATGGTCAGCTCTATTTGACGTTCGTTCATTATACCACTCCCATTGACCACCACATCAAAGTGACCCAAACGCTCTGCCGTGGCCTTGTAGGCAGCCTCTATTTGGGATTTCTGTGTTATATCCACTTTAAGGTAGAAGATTTCCGTATTGGGATAACTCTTTTTGCCAATCATTTAAAATGCTGGCATTCTCCATTAAATCAAACACCGCCAATGCCTTAAAATAAGTTTGTTAGTCTTTAACTACATAGTTCATTAGAGAGCACTCGCTCTTATTACCTTCAGCTGTTTGCCCAACAGCTCTTGCACACATTTCTGGCCTATGCCCCCAAATCCACCAAAGTAAACCACATTTTTGCCTGCCAAATCCATGACCAAATAATTGATTTAGTTTACAATTTTGCTTGCTCTGCACAAGACAGATTCTTGACTGTTCAAATCCCCGATTTTTTGGACTCTAAGCTTTTTTTGATACGAAATAGATTGCTTTGTTTTGCTTATCTATGTGGTATAAGGCATAAATACACTTGCTTAGTTCGTCCACCTTCCGCAACAAAGTTAACATCAGCAACACATTTCTGCAGTCGTATAATGATAACCTAATCATTAAATGTTCTAAATTTTGCTTAATGAGAATAAACAAGGACAAACATATGGGTAAGCTGCTAAATTTCATATATGTATGTTGCAGTATGCCAACTTTGCAGAAAGGTACAGATCGACAAAAAAAAGGGAAAAAGGGTCAACATTTTTTATGTTTTTGTATTTTAATGTTGTCTTTTTTTCATTGGTGGATAATAATATTATACATAGATTTGGAAGTTTTTGTCAAAATCGGATGACTATTATCCTTAAATATGTATGCTGGTATGGAACATAGTAATGGTTAATAGAAAATTTTTTATTAAATTTTTAATTTTTTTTTTTTAATAGAGCAATTTCTTATGTAAGTCCCCTAAGTCCAAAAAATCCATATCACGATTTTTTTAGTGGGGCCGTTTTCGAGAAATCGTGGAAAAGCTAATTTTTGGATTCTGAAAAAGTACCTTTAGAAAAATGTGTATATCTTCAGTATCGGTTCATTTATTATGAAATTGTAATGCTTTCTTGGAAGGTAATTGAATTCATACACCACTTCTTAATTCGGTGCTTGACTTCGGCGTTATAAAGGCTTTAATTGGCAACTTTGCATTAAATTTATTATTTTTAAAAAAAAGCTAAATTTTAAGTGCGATTTTCACCACGAAAAAAACTGTGTAAAATTTATTTTATTGGTGGTTACTAAAGAATTAGCTATTTAAAATACATCGCCACATAATTCATTAAAATCCGTTCAAGAATATAGAAGTTATTGGCATTTAAGTAAAAAATTGAATGTTTCAAGTTCTTGCAAATTTACTTATTTTGATTGTTTTTTTTGTTCGTCAAAGGAGGCATAGTTAACATTCAAACTATTCTGTTTAAGGACTACTATGACCTGCCAAATTTTGTTGTAGATTTCTTGTGACTGACTTTGGTTGAAAGTTAGTTTGGTTTTCGGTACTCGTAGAGTAAAAGGGTATACTAAAGTCGTGCAAATGTATGTAACAGGCAGAAGGAATCATTTCCGATCATATAAACTATATATATTCTTGATCGGCATCAACAGCCGAGACGATATAGACTTGTCCGTCTGTCCGATTGTCCGTCCGTCTGTCTGTCCGTCTGTCTGTATGAACACCTAGATCTCAGAGATGGTAAGAGATAGAGGTTTGACATGTATGGGACAAATGCTTTTTTTATCTGCACGCAGATCAAGTTTGTTTCAAATTTTGGCCACGCCCCCTCCCGCCACCGCAATTTGGAAAAAAAGTTATATCTCCCACAGTTTTAAAGATAGACGATTCGTACCTTTTAGAGATAGTTAGTGATTAGCAAAATGAATCGATTTAAGCGGAAAATGATAAAGATCGGATGAACGGTTCTCAAGTTATGAGCAAAAAAGTGAACCAAGCCCCTCCCCCGCTACCACCTAACCCACCCTAAAGAAAATGTTGCATACTTTTCGGATGGTCACACTATGTGAACGATAAACTCTCTAATACTGTAAAAAACTAAATTCTGGAATAAATTAATATTTTTCTATAATTTTATTCGGCTTTACAGTAAATATTACAAAATACGTTAAAAAAACATGAAATACTTTTGCTTGCACTTCTAACACAAAGTAGACGGGTACTAGCTCGAAGCCATCGTGTCTACGTGCATCGAGTTTTAATTTATAACTGATAAATTATAAGCAATGTTCCTTCTAGGGCTCAAGATCAAATATCTTTTTAAGTCTTTATAAATATAAAGAAAATTAAAAGCCAAATTCTTTGGCTTTAAGCACCAGCGTCCGGCTAGGGTCTTTCCAGCTTCACTGAATATTTTATAGCCACTTCTTATGGTATGATCAGCCAAGCTGTCTGTCCAAGCTACAGACTCTAAGTTCACTTTCCACTTTTTGTGTGTTTCGCTGCATTTTCGCATATTATTGGGATAACTTCGAGAAATATTGTAGTTTCATATTTTCTCTGCAGAAATTTGCCAAGTGGCATCTTAAAAAATGGTAATGATGTTAAGTTTATATAATATGTGAAATCTTTGGAGCTGCTTAGTTTTAAGTAAATTGTAGATAAATGGTCAGACAGAGAAGTAATGTATAAACTATTTCACCGAGTAGCGAATAATGCTAAAAAAAATTAGTTGTAGTTTGGACAGTTTTATTTTTTCATTGGTCACAGTACTGGATCTAAAAACTCACAATTCGCTTAATTTCCAGAAATCACGTTGTTAAAGCAGCCACCACACACAGGGCCCGATTTGTTCGTCGAAAAAAATTCGTTTGCCCACCTAACCAGGCAAACATTTCTCACGAACAACTTTTTCTCAAAAATCACACCGAGTTAACATGAGAAATATGGCACCTGAAACTAACACAATCATGGCCTAGATGGCGATACAAATTAGCTTAAAGCATTATATGATCATTTTTTTTGATGTGAAACATCTTTAATTTCGGTACGGACGATTTTAGTGGGAGTAAAATTTGAATTGAGCGTCACGTGACGCTGACGCCAACCATATTATGTTGCTGTGTTTGCTTTGTGCAGTGGCTCGGCACACACACACAAGACGGTTGGTAGAGTGATGGCAGGGGGAAGATTGGTGCTGGGGGGCGGAGAGAGATGCAGAGAGTTAAGAGAGTAAGAGAGAGTAAGAAGAGTTTAAGATCACACACCCACACCCAACATTTCATTTACAGTTCTTTGCCTATGGCTCAGCCAAAAAAAAAATCAAAACAGAGAAAACTACCACAACAACAACGAGAGAACAATAGAGAGCGTACTCCCACAACTTTTGCTGTAAACGCGAGAGGGAGAGTGAGTGAGTGAGTGCTGAGGCAGATGGGGAAGTGAAGAGGTTGGATAGATACTAAAAAGGGGCAACTGGGTGGGTTCTGGGAAAGATCTGGGTAGGATCTGGTGGTATTTGTGGCTGGGATCTGGCTAGAATTTGGCTGGGATATGGGTGGGATCTGGTTGGACTCTGAGTGGAATCTGGATGGGATCTGGGTGGGACCTGGGTGGGATCTGGGCCGTATCTAGGTGGTATCTGGGCGGGATCAGGGCGGGATCTGGGTGGGATCTGAAAGGGATCTGAAAGGGATCTGGAAGGGATCTGGTTGAGATGGGATCTGGATGGGATCTGGGTAGGATCTGGGTCTGATCTAGGCGGGATCTGGATGGGATTTGGAAGGGATCTGGTTGGGATGGGATCTGGTTGGGATCTGGAAGGGATCTGGGTAATATTTGAAAGAGATCTGGGTGGGATCTGGTTACGATCTGGTTGGGATCTGGGTGGATTCTGGATGGGATCTGGGTGGGATTTGGAAGGGATCTGGGCGAGATCTGGGCGGGATCTGCATGGGATCTGGGTGGTATCTGGGTGGGATCTGGAAGGGATGTGGGCGAGATCTGTGTCGGATCTGGGTAGGATCTGGGCGGTATATACGTGAGATCAGCGTAGAATCTGAGTGGGATCTAGTCGGGATGTAAATGGGATAAAGCTTGGTTAGATCTGGGTGGGATCTGGATTTTCTGGATTTCTACTGCCCGTTAATTTTCTTCTTTCGAAAGAGTGCCCTTGGTGATTTATATACCATTGAGAGAGATTGTGATTTGAAAATAAGCTCATATCCTAAGCATCACGTTTCACATCAAAGACTCGTGAGTGCTATCTACACTCACACCTTTTTTTTTTGGCACCCCATTTCCAATTACCATCCCTGGCGCCATAAGCAATGCTGCGATTTTCAAGCTACTTTGTAGCAGCCGTTGCGGTTGGCGATGCTGAGAGCGAGAATTGTGTTCAGTTTCCCGTATTCGAGCAGTTTTCGTCTTAAGAAATCAAAAAATTCGAAAATCAAGATCTCTGGGTGAAAACCCCCTGAAAAGGGCAAACAAAGGGACAGCATTTTTTTAGTTTTATTTATATTTGGTGTTTGATCTAATTTGGTTATACACGAGGTTTGTTCAAAAAAGTATCGCAAAATTTGGAAATGGCTTGCGGGCAACGTACATTCTATATTCGGTTATTTGATCATTACGTCCCTCACTTGTGCCATTTTGAATATTTATTTTAATTTTTTGACTGCTTGATTTTATGCTTGCATGTGTTTATGCGTATCTACTTTTGTCTATTCTAAGTTTTTGGTCCCAGATAACACTCTAATAACACCGAACTTCGCAAACTTTAATTTAAATGGACAAAATCCGCAAAATTCACAAAAAGTATCATATATCATAAGTATGGTATTCAGATGCTGAGTATACTCTCACGGCCCATCTAATTACTTTGCTTAGAGAACGCCTGAAATTCTTCTCAGCAACCGATAATGCCATATGTAGAATGGCCACGACCTGCCAACTTGTTATTTAAAATCGCAGAGGGAAGCCTTCCATGAAACCAGAAAGGTTATCATCAACCTTGTTCTCAATTTTGGAGCGAAACGAAGATAGCTTTAGGGAGCTCCTTGTGGTCCAGTGGAGGCCCACTAAGAGAGAAGCTCCCGCTCTTTCCTCTCCACCCCACCCCCATTCACACCTTTTTGCTGGATTTAAAATCATGTTAAAACTGTATAATGTGTTAATAAGGTTTTTTGTTCCAGTTTTCGGGCTTTTATTTACACACTACAAGCTGACCCCGGCAACGTTGTTCTGCTAAATTCTTCTAAATTGTTTTTAGTAAATATTTTTGTGAATATTTCGGTTGTAAATAAAATATTAACGCCAGGTGCATTTAATCTACGCGTTCTGATGATTTATGAAAATTGATAACAATGGCGTGATTGGAAAGAGGTCCAACTCGCCGACGATGCGCCTGGCATTCGGCGAAATTAAGGTTGTGTAGCCGCAACGTGCATCCTCATGATTAACATCCTCACAGCTCATAAAATGAACTTGTAAAACCTTGTGTAGAATTTTAGCTTGATTCTTACTCTTTAGTTTTATATGTCATACGGATAGGAACTCATAACTCAGGCGTCGCAGCGGACACACACCATTTTTTTTTTTTTTTTTTTTTTTTTTTTTTTGGTTTGAACCTTGTGTTTCGCTGCCTCGATAAGCCTATATTTATTATGGCACCACTAAATTAAATTGCTACCATTGCCGTTGTTTGGCATTTCTATTTCTCCGGTATTTTTTTTTCCGTTGATTACTATTTCTGATGCGCAACACATCACGATGGACTCATTTTTGAATTTGAGAGCATGACATTGGCTCATTCTTTGTCCATAGCACTTTTCGGATAAGCGGAATATTTCATATCTGGCTCAGACTCCAGTGCGAGATGAAGGAACGAAGCAATTATAAATGCTCGATGTACTTGTTGGCGTTGTCGGTCAATTTTTCAGCGTCTGTTAGCATCTGTCCCGATTTAATTTAATTGTTGATCTGTTCTTGCTGCCCTAACATCGCGCTTGAGTGTGGCTGTATTCGTTCGACGACCCAAATAGCCACTCCTACGATATTTCAATATATTAGTAACAAAAAGTATACAAGCTTCTACAGCTCTCTTTTGCAACAACAAAAAAGAGCTAAATGAGCGCACTCTTGCGGGGCTAAACACACACATGCAACGCAAAAATGAGCATGTGTGTTTTGCAGGCCCCTGTTGTAGAGCTAAATGACGTGACTGTAATACCATAGACCAATATAATCTCTAAGTTGCTGAACGGCCATATATTGGTTTTGCACTATGCAGCTATTTTTTTTTTTGGTGGCGACGAAAATCGCGCTCTCTCCGCTCACCAAAGTTGAGCGTAAAAATCTAAAAAAGAATGCACTTGCTTGTGTGAGTAATGCTTGAGAACCCAGTCGGACTTGGATGCATGAAAGATGTCCATATTTCCTGCTAACTTGTCACGTAAGAAGGCATGAGAAAACCTGAAGCTTCCGGTTCGTTTGTCTTAAGAAACGCCGTGAAACTCAGGGTTGTTGTTTGGTGACGTCACGCGGCTGCCTTCGTTTTCTTTTACGAACTCAATTATTTGATGCATTGACTTTGTACAGGGTTGCCCATATTAGCGAACCCATCTGGCAACGCCATAACTTTCGACAGAGATGTAGATCGTTAGGAGGACATTCCGCGTTTGAAGCGTCAGTCCAACGCAGATTTTTACCATGGAACAATACCCGCCACGCGACCCCTCTGAAATAGTTGAAATTTACATTCAGCAGAACAAGTCAATTAGCAAACTCAACGTGCTTTTAAAAATTCAAATTTAAGCCCATTTCACATTGAATGGGACCAAATAACAAAATTGCCGTGTTTAGCATACTGAAAATCTTGAGGAGGATTCAAGAAGTGCCTTCATGGCAAAAAAAGTCACAGTTTGGTGCGGCGTTAGTGCGAAAACGGTCATTGGGCCGTTTTTCTTCCAAAATGAAAATGGCCATGCTGTTAGCATCAACCAGGAGCGTTATCGCGACATGATGACCAATTTTGTGATGCCAATTATTCGTCGAAAGCGTATGAGGCAGTTCTGGTTTCAAGACGGCGCTCCACCGCACACAAGGCTTACCAATCTTTTCTGAGAAATTGTGTCCGGGCCGTTTATGCAAGGTGGGGATTGGACTGGCACCGCGTTCGCCCGATTTGACGCCGCCTGACTTC
Source organism: Lordiphosa stackelbergi (assembly GCA_018904235.1). NCBI lineage: Eukaryota > Metazoa > Arthropoda > Insecta > Diptera > Drosophilidae > Lordiphosa > Lordiphosa stackelbergi. The sequence continues at coordinate 19,665 of JAEIFU010000544.1, forward strand.
TTCTTGTGGGGATATTTGAAGTCAAAGGTTTACGTTAACAAGCCAGGACAGAACTAAGACGACAAAATCCTATTGGGGGGGGGGGGGGGGGGGGGGGGGGGGGGGGGGGGTTATTTTCTGAGCAAACTTTTATAACATAATTATTCACTTTTTTATCGCTAAAAATAATCATCGGGAACGTTGATATTGCCAATTTTGCAGAGGTCCGCAAAAGCCTCTTGCGGTGAGCACGATGTCTCTGGACTGGATCATCCAAATGCAAAAACCAAATAAATTTTATTAATATAATGAATAATCTAGTGATTAATCGAAGGAATTAGCAAAAAAAATTTTTTGAAAAAATGGCGGCTACTCAAAGCAAAAGGTTAGATTTTCGACCAAAATTCGGCTCTTTAATTGTTAACAAAAATGAGAAATTTTCATCGGATCGGGAAATCCTTCGATTAATTACTAAAAAATATAGTTAGGAAGCTTGTTGTTAAAATTTCAGACCGATCGGTTCAGCCGTTTCTGAAATCTTGCTCACCGACTTTGAAAACACCGTTTCGGAAAAACGCGATTAAAGTTTTAAAGCACTTTACATGTAGTTATTTTTCCTTCACTAATGTGTCTATAACTTCGAAAAATATTCGTCGGATCGACTGAATTTTGTGTGTCTATTCTCAGATCTATATATATTAAGAAAATGCAAAAAAAAAAATCAATTTTTGAAAATCTAAATGTATATAACCTTTAAATGTTAAGTTTGCCAACGCCAAAATTTTTATTTTTTTTTTTGTTAAAAAAAATACATTGGGAATATGGGTATCCCCCACTCTGTCTTTTGGAGGGAGGACTAACCCAGGTCAGCTTACGAACCCGATTTTTGCATGCCTTTTCTGTAAAATTTATACCCCAAAATCAACTTTAAATTTGAGTTTATTTGCAATTTTTATTCACATTTAATTTAATATACAAACCAACAACTATTTTTGTTTACTTCTTTAATTTTTTTGTTTTTCCCCATGTTAACTTTGTTTCCCTTGTTTTTTTTATTGTTTGGCCTTTAAGTGTGTTGTTGCTCATAGTTTGCGCAGGAGGACCTGTTTAAGAAAAATTTATTAATTATGACAAATTAACGACAATAATATTACTTAAGATACTCACCAACAATATATTGCGCACTTATAATAATAAAAATATTTTTTATTATTCGTCTGTCAACTTTTTTTTCTCCACTGGCCTCCCGCTCGCGATATGCCGACTTTCTTACGAATACCTGAGAAAAGAACGTGTGAGTTTTTCATGTGGAAAAATGTACTTATTTCATGCCAAGAAATTATGTAGTGACTATTTTCCTGGAATTTTATGCCACCAATGTTATTAATTTGGTAAGCACATGCTGCAAAGTCCGACTGGGAATACGTTAAACTTACCGTCTGGCTCTCAAAGAGCGCTGCTCTCTCTCTCTCTGGCTTTTGAAAAAATTTCAAGAGAGCCAAAAGCCAGTTGAAAAGCCAGCACCGAAAAATCGTGTGCAAAAAAATCGTATGGCGTTACTCATCTTCATATTATAATGTCTTTGGTAATACTAACACATATTTGATTATTTCATCAGACTCTGTTATGCGATATTCAATCAACACATTTCAAATTTAATCAAATTTGTGGTTTCTGAGGGATTTTTGTTATACAAGTAAGTAGAACACATCGCACACATACAATTAATACAATTAACAAGTTGACTTTTTTAATAACCTAAACCAGTTGAAAAGCGATTAAATTTCCACACAAATAAAAGTCTATTCTATTATCTATTCCTCCAACTGGGGCTTCCACACATCGGGTAGGTTGATCTCATGTGTCTCGCCCAGTTCCAACATTAAGACGGCACCATTTTTGGCCTCTTCCACGGCTTTAACCAAATTTCTGGCACAAACTTCAGCCGTTTGACGTTTAACCTTGGCAAATATTTGAGACATGGGTGTGGCGTAAGTAAAAGTGGACTTATTGGGTATATCATCCAATAGTGCAGTATCCGTGAAGCCGGGACAAATGGTAATAAAGCTCACACCCGTGCGGGCAAAGTAAAAGGGATTCTAGAAAGCAATTCGATTGTTAGAAAATGGAAGGATTGATTGTTTTTTCTTTGTATTAAACTTACAGCCATGGCTCGTGTGAAGGTGGTTACACCTGTTTTGGCTGCCGAATAGATGGCTAGCAGGGGTGTGGGTTGTAGACCAGCTATGGAGGAAATATTCACAATTAAACCACCTTGTCCACCTTTTGATTTATCCATATACTCCAAAGCAATCAAAGTGCTGTGGATGACACCCAACTGAGGATAGACACAATATTGGATTATATATTTCTGGTCTGGAGTAGAAACTCACCAAATTAATTTCTATGGTCAGCTCTATGAGACGATCATTCATCAGGCCACTGCCATTGACCACCACATCAAAATGACCCAAACGCTCTGCCGTGGCCTTGTAGGCAGCCTCTATTTGGGATTTCTGTGTTATATCCACTTTATGGTAGAAGATTTCCGTATTGGGATAACTCTTTTGCCAATCATTTAAAATGCTGGCATTCTCCATTAAATCAAACACCGCCAATGCCTTAAAATAAGTTTGTTAGTCTTTAACTAGTTCATTAGACCGCGCTCAAGCTCTCACCTTCAGCTGTTTGCCCAACAGCTCTTGCACACATTTCTGGCCTATGCCACCAAATGCACCGAGGTAAACCACATTTTTGCCTGCCAAATCCATGACCAAATAATTGATTTTGTTTCCAACTTTGCTTGCTCTCCACTCGAAGACAGATTCTTGACTGTTCAACTCGAGCCGGCCTCAGAATTTTCATACACAGAGGCGATAACAACCCCGTTTTAATGGACTTTAAGCTTTTTTGATACGAGAGAGATACGACTGGTGTGTGTTAGAGGAAGAGAGAGAGAGAGATCGTTTTCTTGTTGCTTATCTATACGGTATAAGTCATAAGTACACTTGCTGAAATCGTCCACCTCCCGCAACGAAGTTGACAAAAACAATACAATTTTGCAGTCGTATAATGATAACCTAATCATTTGATGTTCTAAATTTGTGCCTATCACGAATAAACAAGGACAAAAATATGGGTGAACTTTGACATTTAATAAATAATTACACTAGTTTACAGCATTTCCGATCCCGACCATTTGACAGTCATTTCATATGTAAATCCCTTCGCTGAGTCCAAAAATGCAGTCCAAATATTTTTTAGTGGGGCCGTTTTCGAGAAATCGCGGAAAAGCTAGTTTTTTGATTTTGAAAAAAAGTACCTTTAGAAAAATGTGTATATCTTCAGTATCGGTTCATTCATTATGAAATGGTAATGCTTTCTTGGAAGGTAATTAAATGCCCTATCATTCATTCGTACACCACTTCTTAATCCGGTGCTTGCATTCGGCGTTATAAAGGCTTTTATCGGCAACTTTGCATTAAATTTATGAATTTTTTAAAAAAAGCTAGATTTTAAGTGCGATTTTCACCACGAAAAAATTGTATAAAATTTATTTTATTGCTGGTCACTAAAGATTTCTCTATTAAAAATACAACGCCACATAATTCATTCAAATCCGTCCAAGATTATAGAAGTTATTGGCATTTAAGTAAAAAATGGAAGGTTTTAAGTTCATGCAAATTGATTAAGTTTGATTGTTTTTGTGTTCGTCGGAGTAGGCATAGTTAACATTCAAACTATTCTATTTAAGGGCTACTATGACCTGCCAAAGATTTTTTGTGATTGACTTCGGTTGAAAATGAGTCTAAGACGTCAAATTGAATGCAAAAAAAATTATACTAATAAATGGAGTAACGCTTGCGGGGGTTACATATAAAATTACTCCGCTAACAATTTCAACGACATTTACATAAATTATACGAGCTTTATCACCGGCCGAAGATACCTTTTCTCTATTTTTTGCTCACATATGTCTTATAAAAACAAGTGAGAAAGTCGGTCAAGCCCGACTATAACATACTCTGTACCCGGTGTATATGCTGAATGCGTCGCTGCCACTGTGCTCATCTCTAAGTTTTTTTTTTTCTCTCTCTCTCTCTTTGATGCATGCAATGCGGTGTTGTTTGCGTGTGCGTGGGAGGCGTCTTTTTTTACACTTTTTTTCTCATAACTTGAGAACCGCTCATCCGATCTTTATCATTTCTTCGGCAAATCGATACATATTGCCAATGACTACCTATCTTTAGAAGGTACGAATCATCTATCTATAAAACTGTCGGAGATATGACGTTTTTTCAAAATTGCGGGGGCGGGAGGGGGCGTGGCGAAAATTGAAAATAAACTTGATCTGCCTGCAAGTATAAGAAGCATTTGTCCCATACATGTCAAACCTCTATCTCTTACCATCTCTGAGATCTGTTTGTTCATACGGACGGACAGACGGACGGACAGAGGGACATGGCTATATCGACTCGGCTGTTGATGCTGATCAAGAATATATATACTTTATAGGGTCGGAAATGATTCCTTCTTCCTGTTACATACTTTTGCACAAACTTAATATACTCTATGTACCTTCGGTACAGAGTATGAATATGTAATGACCGCAAGCGCAGCACAATTTATTAGGATATTGATTCATTTTTGACTCTTGCACTAATTTTTCAACCTAAGTCAATCACAAAAAATCTTAACCAGGTACAAAATAAATTTTGCAGGTCATAGTAGCCCTTAAATAGCATAGTTTGAATTTTAACTATGCCTCCTACGACGAACAGTAAAACATTTAAACCAAGTCAATTTGCATGAACTTGAAACCTTCCATTTTTTACTTAAATGCAAATAACTTCTATATTCTTGAACGGATTTCAATGAGTTATGTGACGTTGTATTTTTAATAGATAAATCTTTTGGTGACCAGCAATAAAATAAATTTTTCACAATTTTTTCGTGGTGAAAATCGCACTTAAAATCTAGCTTTTTTTTTAAAATTCATAAATTTAATGCAATGTTGCCGATAAAAGCCTTTTTAAACATAAGCACCGGATTCAAAGTTTTATGAATGAATGAGAGGGCATTCAATTACCTTCCAAGAAAGCATTACCATTTTATAATGAATGAATCGATACTGAAGATATACACATTTTTCTAAAGGTACTTTTTTCAGAATCAAAAAAAAAATCCGAAATTAGATCTCGACATGCCCATCATAACGTAATTTGCGGTTTTGCACAAAAATTTTTTGTTAATTTTATAAACAATTTCAAAAATCGTCAAAAACGGAAAAATGGAAAAAAGGGTTTTTAAAAACGTGATATCTCAGGTTTAGTTTATCGGACAGGTATTAAATTGATACTGGTGAAAAGTATTTTACTGTAGCTACTCAAATAATAGTTTTATAGATTTTTAAATTATTTAATAATATTGAATAATTGTTGCTAAAAATTATTTATAATTTTTTCTGAGTGTTAACCACCATGATATAGCTTCTAAGCATAAACAATTTATTGTCCTAAACGTAACTTAAATTTTGGTGTTTTCGAAAAGATGGAGACTTTTATAGTTTAAAAGTTATGAATTTTGAAGTTATAAACAAATAAAAAGTTGCCCTTAAAGAATGCGTTGCCACTCAGTCAGTTTCAAAGCTCTACGACTGAAACTTGGCAAGTGGGCTTTATATATATCAAGCTTTTCAAAAATGTCAACATCACACAGATCGGACGTCTATTTCATATAGCTGCCATACGAATGCTATGATTAATTGCATTTTGTTGTGGATTAGGTGACCAGAGTTTTGAAAGTATATTATACCACAACCAAATTCAGCATTTCTATGGCAGCTATATGATATAGATGTCCGATCTGTGTGATGTTGGCAATTTTGAAAAGCTTGATAAATATAAAGCACAATTGCCAAGTTTCAATCACATGACTTTAAAACTGACTACGTGAGAAATTTTTATTTAAGGGCATCTTTTATTTGTTTATAACTTCAAAAATTCATAACTTTTAAACAATAAAAGTCTCCATCTTTTTGAAAACACCAAAATTTAAGTTACGTTTAGGGCAATAAATTGTTTATCCTTAGAAGCAATGTCATGGTGGTTAACACTTAGAAAAAATTATAAATAATTTTTAGCAACAATTACTTAATATTATTAAATAATTTAAAAATCTATAAAATTATAATTTGAGTAGATACAGTAAAATACTTTTTACCAATATCAATTTGAGACCTGTCCGATAAACCAAACCTGAGATATCGTGTTTTTAAAAAACCCTTTTTTTCCATTTTTTCGTTTTTGACGATTTTTGAAATTGTTTATAAAATTAACAAAAAATTTTTGTGCAAAACCGCAAATTACGTTATGATGGGCATGTCGAGATCTAATTTCGGATTTTTTTTTTTTTTAAAATGAAAATTTTAGTTTTACTCGATTACTAATTGATTACTTTCTGAAATAATAAAAAATAATCGGGATTATTTAGGATTACGAAAAATAATCAAAAATAATCAAAAGTAATCATAAAGTAATTCGACTACTTAACAAGATTATTTTTGAATATTTTTGATTATTTAACAAAAGAAAAGGCATAGCCAGATTTGTGGCCCTCAATGATTTTATATAGCACTTTTAGCTGCCTACTGAATTTGTCGGAAATGGGTAGAGTTGGCCTATACGAAAGGCAATGAGTTAGGTTCAAGTCCAATTTGGGACATGCATTTTTTTTTTTTTTTTTTTTTGTAATCTAGAATTTTAAAACAATTGCATTAGCTCCCGTGTACCAGTTAATGCTATTAAGCACAGCAAGGAAAATATGTATTGTTTCTTCTTTTCATTTTAAAGTGTAATGGCCTGCATTATAACTCCCTCCAGGACTATCAACATCTCGTTTGAAATGACTCTTCGGTTCATCGCCTGAAGTTCCGGTTTTGAGCTTAAGCTAGTCAGTAAAAATTTAAAATTGGCTCTACAGCCCAAAGGGCAAAGTCAAGCTTCTCGCAATCTCTTGGCGTGTGTGCGCTTATAATTTTTTGCACAAGACAAACAGACCTACAGTTTAACTCCAAATCCGAACGGCAAAGTTTGAGAAGCTTTTTCATGGTTGTTACTTCAAAGCTGGCGCCAGTAGCTCGTAAAGGGGACCGGATGTGTAAAAGCTATTTTCTACCGAAAGAAAAACCTTTTTTTTTAGATCGTCCGAGGCGAGATTCAACCCTAGTTAGTAGCTACCTCAGTCAGTAGATCTTATAATTTATAGGATATCGGACGGACAGACAAAGGTCAATCGACTCAGCTCGTCATGCTCGTCATATATTTTATAGGGACGGAGATGATTTCTTCTATGTGATGCACACTTCAATAATCATTTCAATAGCATAAACTGGTACACGGGAGCTAATGCAATTGTTTTAAAATTCTAGATTTAAAAAAAAAAAAAAAAATAAAAATAAAAAAAAAAAAAAAAAATGCATATCCCAAACTGGGACTTGAACCTAGGACTCATTGCCTTTCAGTCATAGGCCTTAACCTCTACGCCATTTCCGACAAGTTCAGTAGGCAGCTAAAAGTGCTATATAAAATCATTGAGGGCCACAAATCTGGCTATGCCTTTTTTTGTTAAATAATCAAAAATATTCAAAAATAATCTTGTAAAGTAGTCGAATTACTTTTTGATTACTTTTGATTATTTTTGATTATTTTTTCGTAATCCTAAATAATCCCGATTATTTTTGATTATTTCTGAAAGTAATCAATTAGTAATCAAATATTTTTAACCAAGGGGATTATATAATCATTACAATTCTTTTTAAAAAGTAATGTAATTGATTACTAATCGTAATCGCAATTTAACAGCTATGATTTAATCGATATATCGTTATTTTGGGCCGATATTGGCGATTATCGATGTTCTAATAAACGTTCTGTTCATGTTTGTCGTTTCTATAGAAAAAAAAAAATGAATTTTAAGGAGCACTTTAAAAAAAAGAAGAACAATAACTGTTCCACGAGCACATTATATGGAAAGACTGTAAAAACACTTGGTAATACAACGAACTTATCTGAGAACTAATCAAATGAGATGAAAGGGTTCTTACAGAAAGTCGGAAAGTCATATTTGCCAATGACTAGAACCAAGAGAGCAAAGCAGCGGAATGACTGGGGGCGTCAATGGTCGTGTTCGGCGCTGCGAAATAGGGCCCCAATGAAATAAGTCCCAAAAAAAAAAAATGAAATAAGCCCCCAAAAATTTATATGGAAAACAAAAACAACGATTTTTCTCAAATTTGGGGTGTTATTTCATTTTTTTGGGGCATTATTTCCTAAATAAAATTTCAAAATGAAATAAGTCCCCAAAAGAAGAAATGAAATAAGACCGCAAAACAATTTTTTGGGGCCTTATTTCATTTTTATCAGGAAATAAGACGTCAATTTTTAATATGATTTTTGTAGGATCTTATTTCATTTTCTTATTTTTGATAAGATGTGAAAAAAATCCAAGAACTTTAATAACGCTTAATTTTCTTAACTCCAGCTGTTCTTAGACTAAGTAATTGATGCACAGAATTTTTGTACAGGTGTGAAAAGTAACGTTTTAAAAATAGTTCAGTGATAGGCTTTAGAGTATGTTGATCAGTTTAGTGATTTGCATTGTGCGAAGTAGACATAAAATAAAAGTTAAAATTATGGAGTGCAGAAAAATTGTTGGACTCTGCGTAGACTGGAAGTTTGATTAACGTAAAAGAACAAAAAATTTTATACAAGCTTAAATTTAATTTATAATAAAAAAAAATGTATCAATCTTAGCGCCGCAGGCGAAAATTTGAAACAAAAAAATCGCGCGATTTTTTTGTATCAAATTTTCATTATTTTATTTTAAAAAACATGCATTGAATTTTTTGTATCACATTTTCACTATTTCTTACTAAAAATCCAAATTTAAAAATATTTACAAAAATTGGGATGCTATTTTATTTTTGAAATTGGGGTATTATTTCATATGAAATAACACCCCAAATTTGGGGCCTTATTTCATTTTATCGTTTTGGGGACTTATTTCATTGGGGACTTTATGCCTGCAGCCGTCGTGTTCAGCAGAATAATAGATCCCTGAGCAGGTGTACAAAAAAGAGTGTGTGTCATGGGACACCCGGTACGAGCGAAGCTCTTTACGTTGATACAACCGATTTGGATTCTGTATAAATAAATTTTATATAATATAAAAAAAATTAGGGTGACTGTCAAGTCACTGCCGAGTCATTGTTAGGTCACTGTCAATTCACTGTTCAATCACTGTTTCGTCACTGTCAAGTCACCGTTGAGTAACTGTTAAGTCACTGCTAGGTTAATGGTAAGTCACTGTTAAGTCACTGTTAAGTAACTATTAAGTCACTGCTAAGTCACTGTTAAGTCACTGTAAAGTCACTGTTACGTGACAGTTAAGTCAGTATTAAGGCACTGTTGACTCACTGTTAAGTCACTGTTAAGACATACTTAAGTCACTGTTTATCACTGTTAAGTCAGTTAAGTCACTGTTAAGTCACTGTTAAGAAACTGTTAAGTCACTGTCAAACAAACAACATTATAGTTTATAGAACAGAATTCACAACTTGACCTCAATGCAGCCACTCTTTCCACCCCCAACTTCCCACATACCCAACAGATCCCCAGCTGACCCACCCCAGATCCCCACCAGTTTCCCCAGCAGATTCCCACCAGATCTCTCCCAGATCCCCACCAGATCTTCACCAGATTCCCACCTGATCCCCACCAGATCTTCACCAGATCTTCACCAGATCCCCACCAGCTCCCCACCAGATCCCCACCTAATTCCCACCAGATCCCCACCAGATCCCCACCACCTCCCCATCAGATCTTCACGAGATCCCCAGATTCACAAAACATCCCCACCAAATCCCCACCAGAGCCCACCAGGTCCCTACCAAATAACCACCAGATCTCCACCACATCAGCACCTGATCCCCACCAGATCAGCACACATATACAAAGATTTCTGTCAGTTTTCAGTTGTCTGTTGTTGTCAGTTTTTGCACTTTTGCTGCCTTTGGAATTCTCAAACATAGCAATGGCCTCTGCCGACTTGCAGTAGATAGGTGAAGCCAGCTTATGATAGAACCGGGAGGTTCTTGAGACAGCTGTACAGTCGACCATTCTCCTTTGTGGTGTGATATAACAAAACATAAATATATAGTCTAAGCGGTTGCGCAGTCGACACCACTCTCTCAGTGCATTTGGGAATATGGCCGTCTCGCTCTAACCACTTTGATTTCCTATACGGACAATAATCACCACTCACAATTGATAGGCAGTGTACATCTACATTTATGTCTAATACTCTTTTATCATAATACTCCTGGAGCCTGCTAAAACGATCGATGATCCGAGCTCGAATATGGTTTTATCAAGCCTCTAAACTTCTAAATATGAAATAAATATGAAATTTTTAAGGGCCGATTAAGGGCCGACATAAACCTACAAATAACAAAGTAAATTGTGAGTTTATCTAACTCATAGCTGCTATCTGGGAATAGAAAAATCGGCACTAAGTTTGTTTCAATTTACGTGCATGTTTTTTCAATTGGCGAAGAACAAAATTATTCCTGAGTCCCGATTTGAACCCGAACCTAGATTTAGCGACCTTCTGAACCCGCTCGGTGAACCCAAAAAGATTCGCGGGAATGCTTACCATTTCGCCTACTTGCACAACAAAGTGAGCACCCAAAATATAGTTATTCTTTTTTGTGGGTAAAGTAAAATTATATTGTTTTTTGCACAAAACAAAATTTTGGGTACTTTTTTAACCTATGCTTATTCATTCGAATTTAACTACGTGCGATCCTTTGTTGGTACCTAGCACCTTAGTCAGGAGAGAGTCGCTACCGTCTTCTTGTTCCTGCTCTGATGACGATATTAATGATATTCTTGGATTTGTTTTTTGACCGTTTATCGTTGTACGGCCAAAAAACAAATCAACACATACCAATTCTCGGAGGGTACACCGACAATCACATCCAGAAAACAACAAAAACATGAAAGGGTACATATGCGTCGCAAGTATGACGACCAAACATATTTATACATTAAGTTCTATTTTAAATGCCAAAAACGACTTGCAAAACAGCGAGAACGACTGAAATACCTACTTAGCTGTAAGGACTATAACATCGTTCCAAGACATCTATTAGGAAAAATTACCGCTCTACGTAAAAATCGATCCTTACACGACTCACAAAAAGAACTACAGAAACTGGAGAAAACGTTTTTACTAAAAGTACTGAACTTAGAAATCAAAGAAACACACAGACACATTCACATCATAAACCGAAATCAGACACATACATACCAAGAATTAAAAACCAAAATTGAAGAGAACGAATTATCTGACCTTGAAAAAAGACAAAAAGTAGCATACCAGACAATTAGGACAGAAACTGGAAAAATATAATAGATCATGCTATAGACGAACAAACAAAGAAATATGGACTTACATTAAACGAAGACTGGTTTGTAAACCAAACAAACATAGACATTCCAGAACAGTCAAAATGGATCCTATCACTTGGACAAAAATTTGCTCTTCCGATTACAAAAAAGACAATTTCCACAATCCATGTAATCGCCGATCTTGAACAGGAAATCCAAACTTTTGAAGACGAAAAAATCAAGGAAACGACGAGAAGGAATTTAACGCTAAAACTTATTAACTACAAGGAACACAACAGGTCAAACGATAAGGATGACCTCATACTAAAAAAAAAAAGCGGACACGGAAAAATTCTTAAAAACTCACAGAGACAATTTGATAATAACACAAGCAGACAGGAAGGAAACGAAAAACAGTAGCTATGTTCAGAGAAGACTATAACAAAAAGGGTTTTTTAAAAAATATATATTTGTGTATATGATAAAATATTTTGTTAATATTTTTTTTTTTTTAATATTTTTATTTTTTTTAATTTTTTTAAAAAATATTATTTTTTTTTTTTTATTTATATTTTTTTTTGTTTTTTTTTTTTATTTATTATGCAACGCCATAACTTTTGACAGAGATGTCAGATCGCTTAATGACATACCGCGTTTGAAGCGTCAGTCCAAGCAGATTTTTACCATGGAACAATACACGCCACGCGAGCGCTCTGAAATAGTTGAAATTTACATTCAACAGAACAAGTCAATTGTGAAAAACTCAAAGTGCTTTTAAAATTAAAAAATGTGACCGAAATGTGGAAATGGGACCGTAAATAAGCAAAATTGCCGTATTTACGCCACTGAAAATCCTCAGAGATTCAAGAAGTGCCTCTTCATGACGAAAAAGTCACAGTTTGGTGCGGCGTTAGTGCGAAACGGTCATTGGGCCGTTTTTCTTCCAAAATGAAAATGGCCATGCTGTTACCATCAACCAGGAGCGTTATCGCGACATGATGACCAATTTTGTGATGCCAATTATTCGTCGAAAGCGTATGAGGCAGTTCTGGTTTCAACAAGACGGCGCTCCACCGCACACAAGTCGCAAAACAATCGATTTTCTGAAGAAATTGTTTCCGGGCCGTTTGATGTCGAAAAGTGGTGATTTGGACTGGCCACCGCGTTCGCCCGATTTGACGCCGCCTGACTTCTTCTTGTGGGGATATTTGAAGTCAAAGGTTTACGTTAACAACCCAAGGACCGTAGAAGAGCTCAAGGACAACATTCGTGAAGAAATAGCCGCTAATCCGGCCAAAATCGATGGAAAATGCTGCAAAAAAGGGCACAACCCCCATCAACGCCAGAGGCGGCCATTTGAGAGATATCATATTCTAAAATTGATGTAAAACAAATCTACTTCCTGGCAAAACAAATTAAATGATTAACATTACCAGATATAGCTGCTATATAACTTTTTGTGTTTTGTCTCCAAATTTCTAGGGTCAATTCACCAAAACTTATACAAACAAAAATTTTAGCTCCATAGCTTTAAAACTGAGGGACTAGTTTGTGTAGAAACAAACAGACGGACGGAACGGACATAGCCAATCAATATTCATGCGTTGCAAACGTCTGGGCAAACTCAGTGTATAAAAATCACACAAAAATAGATAGGTCAATACAATAAACAGAGAAAATTGAGAATTAAGAAATCGGCCCACTTGCACTTAGAGAGAAAAATTGAGAATTTCACTCTTGGATCAAGTGTGTTCCAAAACTAAAAGCTAAAATTTTTGACTCAAGACCGAAGATTCTCAAAATAACAGACTTTAATGAGTGTTGGAAGACTGACACAAATATGCAGTATATATGTATTAAAAGAATTCGTGCAAAGTTTGGTCAAGATTTTATCAATATCCGGACAATTTTAATATGGGACGCAGTTTGCGGGGGTTGTGAGCTACGCGAATTTTGGCTTCAAAAAATAAATTTTCACGTTTTCTATTCATGTTCTTTCTGATTACTAACTTTTGGCAAGCACTTCATCTACACTGTTCTTGTTTAATTTCTGGAATTTATTTTCAAACTTTTTATTTTTATTTTAGTTTGGGCACAAGTGGTCGACTTTTCGTAGACAGAGGTCTGGGTCGAGCAAGCTGTGCACAATTTTTTCGGAGGAAATTAGTGTTGGGAATGCTCAGACTTTTGCCTTAGGTCTGCTTATTCAATTTCAGTTTCACCAGAGCGTCCGAGTCGGTATCGATTTGAACTTGGCGCGAACCTTTTATCTATGTATGTTTTTGAAGACCTGTATGATAATTACAAACTTTCAAGTCTAGCGTTATGCTTGAAGTCTCGTTAACTTTAAAAACGTTAACACACCACACCACAAGCGAGGCTAGTTGACCGTACAGCGGCTGTTTCATGGGCATCTCTGCCCAATCATCAGCGGTCTTTGCCTGTTTTACTGTTACTGTTTTAATTTCTTTATTTCTGCTTTTACAGTTTTGTCTTCTTCAATTTCAATATTTTGTTGTTTTTCCTCATTCTTTTTCCTTTTCGTTTTCTTTTCAGTTCCTTAAATTAAGTTCAATAAGTCCTCAAACAAAACCTCCTTAGCCTACTCTCAACTTCCCTGAAAGTGATTTGTCAACGGAAATGGGTTGTGGCAACCACATCGGAAGCCATTCTTCTTCCATCATCAACAATCGGCAAACAACAAGATCGATTGCATTGCAAGTGCGTGGTCTGTGGGTTAGCAGTTGTGCAATCATCGGGCATTGGTATCCGTATCAATATTAAGTTCACTATTACGACATTCCAAGACAACGGATGGGGCATGGTGTTGGCGCTTTCGAGGTCACTTCTTAAGTTACCGGTGGGTGGCTGGTATAAATACTCACCCAATGAGCAGCTGCATCAACAGTTCCGACTTAAAGTCAACAAAGTAAACAAGATGCACTTCCACATCTGGACAATTGCCTCAGCTCTGTTGACAGTGACGGCGGCAGCAAATCTAAGAACTCCTGAGCGACGTGGCTATCAGGAACAGGACACGGCCCGAGCATTCTACTCGTATGGCTATAGTGATGCTAACGCTGCTCGAGCGGAATACACAGCGGGTGATGGTTCCTCCCGTGGATTCTATTCCTATGTAGACGCCAATGGGCAACTGCAGACGGTCAAATACGAGGCAGGTGGAGCACAAGGCTTCAAGGCGGAGGCTAGCAATCTACCCCGGGCACCAATTGATGATAAGAAACCGCCTGAACCGGTGGCTGACACCCAGGAGGTGCAGCAAGCGCGTGCTTCTCATATGAATGCTCTGAGAGAAGCTCAGGAAAAGGCTTTGGCACAGAGTTTACGTGAGGAGGAGCAGAAGCAGGAGCAAAAGCAGCAGCAACAAAAACTAAGTGCAGAAGATGCTGAAATTCTGGAAAGAGTACGAGCTGAGCTGACGGCCATGCTGGAGGAACGTCAGCGTAACGAACAGGAGCAGGCAGCACAAAGTGAAGAAAGTGGGGAAACAAGCGGCGAAGACAAGAAGAAGAAGAAGCAGAAGAATGATAGTGATAGTTCGGAGCAGGAGCAGGAGCAAAAGCAGCAAGAGCAGCAGCAGAATCAGCCGCAGGAGCAGCAGCAGGAGCAGCAGGCTAGCAACGAAGATGAAGAAAACTTAAACCTACGCACCGTCTACACCCTCTCCGATCTCAGCTCAAGTAGCTATCTAAAGCTAGGTGAGCTCGAAGATCGCTTGGATCGTCTGGATCAACGTGATTTGCGTATACCGATTAGTGCTTACTACACCCTGGTCTCACCCAACACCAAGTACAGTGTGACCACACCCACCGAACTGAGAACTCTACGCCCCATTGCACTCAGCCGCAGTTTAATGGTGAGCAAACGGAACTGATCCAACAAAATCAGCGGAATACATCAAAATGAAAACAAAAACGAAAACCTAACACTTAAGAATGTCTGAAGAATAAATGCAAGAATAGTGCACTTTGGTGCCAAAAGATATGTGAGTTGCCTTTGACATTAGATAGTTTGTATTTTCCATCTGCTGTGCCAGCGTCAGATGGGCGCACAAGCAAGCGGCTGAGCCTTGCTTATTGGGGTTGTATTTTCTATTGTTGTTGTTGAACTGTTTCCAAACTCAAATTTCAAACGCAACGTTTATTTAAAGACTAGTCTGGACTGATCTCTATTTGCTGCTAACTTAAGAATTGTTCATCCCATCTTCATCATTTTATCGGCAAATCGATAAACAATGCCAATTAATTAGGAATGCTAATAATCGAAGGCGAAAATTTTCGTATGAGTTTAGATCAGGGGTGGCCATGCCTATTCCACAATCCACGCATTCGTTTTTGTTTTAAGCAAAGGAATAGCTGGCGCGTATATGGCATAGAATAGAACGCGCGCTAACAAATATTTGTCTTTTGCTCTCTTTGATTTCTCAGTCAAATAGTTGTTTATTCCTTAAAGGCCCAATCAATCATCATGTATTTATACTGCCATGTCTCTAGAATAACAAGTCTTCATTTTAACGCGAATATACAAACTATTTGACTGTGCAAACAATCAAATGAAATCCAAAAGCTAATTATTTTTTCGCATTAAAAACTTAATTCTCTATTGATTAACATTTTAATGATAAAATATTTTTTAAATATGTATGTATTCTGACTGTTAATAAGAAGGAAATGTGCCCACCTGGCTCACGTATGAACTCCGCACGTGAGCGTCGAGCGTGCCTCATCGTTTACTCATCATGCACGAAAATAACACAACGTTTAGAAGCGTATAGATCGCGAAAAATCCCGATTTGATTCTAAATTGTTTTTACTCTTGAAAGTAAGTACAATTTAAATGTATTGCTCAAAATTATTATTAACAATGCATGAAATAGTGAATCGTTATTAAAAGTAGAGGTTTTTCTTGGTCGCATTCTGAAAAGTCGTGTTAGAAATAGCAATATGTCAAAACTCCCATCAGATCCCACTGTTAAACAAATAAGAAATTGTTGTTTAGACAATTACTTTAAAACATATCGAATAATTAGCTGCAGATAGCTGCATATTTAGTCTCGGTGATTATTTTTTGTGCCACATTTGTCGCTACATAATATATATACACTGCTCGACAGCACTCACCCCAATTCACTAAACCAACTTTTTCTAAAGTATTTTGGCCCGCCAAGAACGAAAATTGATATGAAAAAAAAATCTGTCAAATAGTTTTCGAGATATTATCGATAAACGTATTTTTCGATGTCACAGCCAAATCAAATACGTTTTCGGAGAAATTGTACGCCATATGGATTCCGCCATTTTGTTTTCTGAAATTTGACTTCCAATTCGTAATCAGCAAGTCCGAAAACCCTGGATTACAGAGTTTCAATCAAATCAAATTTGTTTTTGAAGAAATTGTTCGCCTTATTGGATCCGCCATTTTGTTTTTCTAAATTTTGATTTCGGATTCGAAATCAGCAACCCCGAAAACCTCCGAGTACAGACTTTTAGACAAATCAAATACGTTTTTCGACTTTTGGCCGTCTTTTTGGGATTTGGGACCACTGTGCTACCTCTTCTAACGCTAACATAACTCTCTCGCGCTCTTAGCAAAAGTTCTTAACAAAAGCTTTTAGTCCACAATGTTGCCTGAGCGCCATTGCTCTTTTATGTGCCCCACACCACTTCGCGGTAAAATTTTCCTAATTTTCTTTCTTAGTATGCGCCTGCATGATTTCTGGGATAAGCAGTTTTGGCTGTGGGTTGAAAATATTTCAACCCGTCAGTCAGTCGGGCCTACAGATTCAGTGTCGGACATGATTCTTTACAGGTACAGAGTATAAAAACATACTTGATCACCGAATTTTCTTAGCGCCTTTTATCCGCATTATGTAGGGAATTCGAACTTGAGAATTACAAGTGGTCTCATGTTTTTAGGCATATGGTAGATTTAATTCAACATAAGTAGTATCGGTAGTGACGGCACTACAATCGTGTTAAGACCAAGGGCCCCAAGTTTGAATTCCCGCAATTCAGAGAGTTTTTCCCTCAGTGTTGGGACAAGCCTAAATATGCTTTCAACTCGTGTCGGTGTGAATAGCTAAATGTGTTTGGCCCCAGCGGAGCGAGTCGCTGCTCTAACCATACACCTCTGGTCTGGGAATACTTACCGCTGTGTCTTCAACTTCAAGGCTATGCAATGTCGCTTTTGGCATGGTTCTTTGACGTGCTTCCTCTGGTCGAGATCGTTCTTTAGGTATCATAAAGTCACAGAGTCCACCACAATTCGGGGCGTTAAGGTTTTCAGGCTATCTTCTTGTAGATAGAAAGTTCTCTTTGGAAGCCCTGTTCCCTGTGGGAGGTGGCCTTTATCCATCCTTGTGATGTTCGATTGAAAGATTTGAAAGTTTGGAAAAGTGAGCTTTGCAGGGATCCTAATCTGAAATAGGGATAATTAAGCGCTGCACTTAAACCCATTCAAGCATTCCACTTATTAGAACAGTTTCCTTACCTTAACCCTCATCGTTTAAATATACCCTTGAGCTGCTCAAATCATACCTTAGTCCCCCGCCCCTCCAACTGGTCCTACCTCAATCATAATCCTCCAGCCCAGTCACATTTGTGCATACCTCAACTTTTCATAATTCGAATTTTGATTTCAATTAAATTTAATAGCAACATAAACAAGCGACCAACAATAACTGCAAAAGGTAGCCAACATATGTCCCGGCTCTGGCTTGGTTCCTTGACCTCTCCACCCAAAAAAACAAGTCTGATTAAGTTCTTTGGTCTCGCATGGGCCCGCTTGGCCCGGGCCTCCTGCCACTGACAGATGAAAACAAATTGCGGCTTTTGTGCACAAATTTATGCTGAACTTGTTGAAATCGAGTGAGCTGAGGGAATATGAAAGTAAACCGGACGACCTTACTGAGAATGCACGAAATTGCAAATTTGTTTTGTATTTCGGCAAAAGCAGGCGGCGCTCTATAAAAGGGAGAATCCTCCAACGGTCACAGCACAGAGTTCTCTAGAGCGAGTACTAGTTCAGGACACTAGCAGCGCCCGAAACAAAGACCTTACAAAACGATGCAGTTACTCCACTTGTGCGCACTTTTAACCACCAGCATGGCCTTAGCAGCCGGCACACCATTTCGGGAATATGGAGCCCCGCCGGCTGAGAATGGCATCAGCATCAGTCAGTATCACACGCAAGATGAGCGTGGTCAGTATGCCTATGGCTATACGGCTCCACTTTATTCCAAGCATGAGACACGCTCAGCTGATGGTGTTGTACATGGCACCTACTCCTATGTGGATGCACGGGGACAAACCCAAACGGTGGACTATACAGCCGATGCTCAGGGATTTCATGTCAGCTCCAGCAGTCTAGAGCAGCCGAAAGCCAATGAGGAAACACCCGAGGTGGCCGCTCTACGAGCACAACATTTGGCCGCTCATGCTCAGGCGAAACTGCGTCTAGCGGGTGATCTCACCCAGGGACCGCAGCCGGTACAGGATACCCCCGAAGTGGCTGCTGCCAAGGTGGCCTTTTTCAAGCGTTTTGAGGCCGAGAAGCTGCGCAATCAATTGCTAAGTGAGAAGCAAGTCAAGTTACCCATTAATAGTCATACCATCTACTCCCAGCCCCTGTATGTGTATCAGCCCAGCAGTGGATTTATCTACAGAAAGGCCACGGCTCCTGCTCGTGACTATTTGCCTGCGTTTTAGGTAGATTTGTGTGTTTTCTTTTTGTTGTTTAATAAATGTTCCAAATTTTTGATTCACTAAAAACATGGCTTTTGTATGTGGGTTGTGCTCTAAGAAGTAGACAAGTTGATCAAAAGAAATATTCGTACGATATCCGATACGAATACGAAATCTACAGAAAGTTCTAAGAAAATGTTATCCTGTAACAATGGGCCATCATTACCCTAATTTAAAAGGGAAAGTATGTTTGTCTGTATCTTTGTTCCTTATAGGCATCTAAACCGCTGAACCGATCTTCTCGAAATTTTCCCAGTATGTTCAGGCGGATCAGGAAAGAGTCATTGGCTATATCTCAAGTCTGTTAACCGCTTCAAAAGCTGTTAAAATTGTCAAATGTCATTCAAGCTTCGAAATTGGAATCTGTGGGTTTTGTGAATTGCTATTATAGAGTTGGACATTTAACTGGATCAGGACCATACCTCAAAGGTTATTTAAGCTATGAGCTGGAAATCTGATCTGTAGGTTGGTAATAAGAAGTTGGTTATTTTAGTGGATCAGGACCAGTATCGAGCCTGTATTGAAACGGTTAAAAATTGTTTCAGAGCCATACATCAGAAGTAATTTAAGCTATGTACTGGAGATCTGGTCTATAGTTTGGTAATATGGATTTAGATATTATTTAAGGCTTAAATTTGGCCTGTAGGTTGGTAATATTGAGTTGGACATTATACTGGATCAGGGCCAGTATTAAACCGGTTCAGAATTGGTTCGTAATTGGTTCAGAGTCGTTTCATATTCTTATTGTCTTCTTATTCTTATTGTCGGGCGCATATTACGAACAGGGCGAATTCGGTGCATACTTAAATAATATACCAAAAAATCCTGAAATCAGTATATCTACTAGAAATTTTTGGTATTTTCCACAAGAAAGGTCGCACTGGCTGTTGTTGACATCTGACTTAATTCAACCTTTCAAAGTAATATGTTTTAAAAGGGTGACAGGATGATTAGGTTAGATTAAATGGGCTGCTCCAAGGCATACTAAACAATGTAGGCTCACTCGAGCCAGGTATTCTACGCGCAGAGACCTAGGTAATCTAAGAATGGGTATCCCAGGTGTTGGGTGCGTAGAACCAGAAGACAACTTATTTTACATTGCATTTTTATACCTTGCCTCAGGTCTGATGTTTTTAGCGCATAAAAGGAAGCACATATTTATTTAACCTACATATGTCCGTCGTGGTTTGGCTAGCCGAATGTTCACAAAAGAAGCGCAACCTATTGGTTAACTGGTTTTTTTTTCAAAAGAACAATTTATATGTTTTTTTTTTAGAAAAAGAGTAATTCCTAACCAAAAACTGAATTTTTATCATTGAAATAAAAAAAAGTTTAATTGCAAGAAGCAGTAAGTAAAATTTTTTAGCTAAATAAGTGATCAAAAATAGTCACCAGCGTCCATATTGTATCTAGCGAAAACAGCTCTTCCGGCTGCTCTGCCTTCAGCAGCAATATATTGTGCGGCGAATTCAAAAACTGTCTATCTCGCTCTTACCCATTTAGATTCCCATAAGAGCAAAATTGCTGCTACAAATTGTCAGTAAAACAAGCAAGTGTCATTCCAGAAGGTTGGTAATACCAAAAACCAATGTAATCTCTAAGATGCCGAACGGCCATATATTGGTTTTGCACTATGCAGCTTTTTTTTGGTCTCTCCGCTCACACAAAGTTGAGAGCGTAAAAATCTAAAAAGAATGCACTTGCTTCTGTGAGTAATGTTTGAAAATACGTGAGCACACTTACAGTCATCGGCTGTCGCTCTATGCGTACAAAAAAGCGGCTGGCTCTATAGCGCTCTCTCTCTCATGAGAGCCAAAAGCCAGTTGAAAAGCCAGCACCGAAAAATCGTGTGCAATAAAATCGTATGGCGTTAATCATCTTCATATTCTAATGACTTTGGTAATACAGAGTTGGAAAGTTTTTTATCTGAATCAAGACAGGAATCGAACTAATATAGAACCGTTTAAAGAATGGTTTGGAGCTGTAGCTAAGAAGTTACTAAAACTATGAATTTTTTGTCATGAGTTTAAGTTAGTATGCTGAAAATATGGAGTTGAATATTTTACTGGTTCAGGCTGGTATCAAATCGGTTTCAAACCGGTTCCAAAGTGTTTCACAGCATTTCTCAAAAGTTGTTTAAGCTATAAACTTGAATTTAAGTCTGGTAATATGGAATTGGATGGCCTCGGGCCAGTATCGAATCGGTTTCAAACCGGTTCAAAAAGTCGAATTTTGGTAAGACATCTTGGAGGCCCAAAATATATGTATAATATATAACCCGAACTTGGGCAAATATCTTAATCATTACAGTTTATGACTGTGTTTTGGAATAAAGAACATTTCTCTTTGCATATAAAGGAAATATAAGTGTTTCAAAACAAAAACATATTTTTTCGAAATGGTCTTGGAATGTAACCTAGGATCTCCAAAGTACACTTAACAATCATCGTATGGAACAGCATGTTAACAAATTGCGATATCGCACATTTGTGTAGTTACTTTTCTTAATGGCTACTTATACACAGAGGGAAAAAGTTGCCTTCAACTTAAAATAAGAACAAAATGGAATCATAATTTTTGAGAACAAATGTTCCTGGAGTGAGTAAAGTTTTTCTGAATCGGATAATATTTGCTTTAACACAAAACTGTTTGCACAGACAGATATGCAAGAGAAAGAGAGCGAGTTGGCTCTCTTGTTGATCTCTCTCTTGTCAGCTCAACCTGCTCAACCAACCATAAGTAGCCCTCTAGATGTGAATCTGCTAAAGTGTACAACGGCTGAATGTGCTGGTGCGTTATTCCATGCGTTAAGTGCATAAGGTACGGGGTTCGAATCCCAGTCAAGCCCAAACAAATTTGTCCGTGTTTTCTGAATAACTTAAACGAGTCAGGGGGTAGGTGGGGTCGTTAAAGCGATGTTTCTGATTCTTATGGAATATATGGGTGGAGGGAGAAGCAGCAGTGCGCATATGTAAGTGTCTAGCCTCCCTTCACTTCCAATCAAAAGAGGTATGTCCCCGTTTCCTTTCTACCCAAATGTCAAGAATCCGCTCACATCTGGTCCAAATTCAATCAAATTTTTCCAGTGGAGTTTAAAAATATGAACTCAAATCAAGTTCTTAAAATGAAACAATATCAACTCAATTTGAGTTTTTGGTGTTCTCAGAAAATTTTTCTTGAAGTGAGAGAACATTGTACTACAAATAAGAAAACCGTTCATTTGTGCTCAAAATTTTTAAAAGAGTTTTGTTCTTGCGGTTAGTCTGGTACAAAGAAAAATTTCAGAGGAATAAAAAGCAGAAAAATATATTTTAAGCATATTACTAAACCTGATATAACCCACAAAAAGAGTCTTATCCAAGAGGTCACGTACGGTATCGTGGAATATTTTTTTGTTAAACGCTCATCTCGAAATTTTTCTCTCTCTCTCCCTCTCTTTCTCTCTGAGATTGTCTTTGTTTAATGGAATGCCGGGGTCGGAGGTGTAAACTGGTATGGCAGCTGCTACATTGGATTTTATTTCGCTCATAGCATGAGTATCGTTCATTCGACACTTTTTTATTGCTTTGGCAAATATTTTATATATATGACGGTACCAGTTCATCCAGCTCCAAGCACAGATCCAAATCATCTAACTAGTTCACACATCCGTAACAGTTATCGATGCTCGATACTTCCGCCCTTTTATATCTTACATCTGTAACTCACACACACACAGAGTTAGCTCTCTGCCTTTCAGTGACACTCATTCTTACGGACGACAACACGAGAATATTTTTGTACATGATATTTGAATTCTGACTTATTACCTTTAAGTTGTCCTGTTTCGACGACCACACAATTTTGGATGGAGTGGAAACGGATAAGGGTAAAGAAGCACCAAGTTGGACATGGGGCCCCGCACTTTGCCTAAAATTTACCCAATTCGATCTTCAAAATTTCTGGAAATTTCAAATATCAAACATTACACGGTTTCTCTTTCTTTATTAACTGCAAGCCAAATCGTTACACTTCTCAGTAATAGTAACGTGGTATATACCAACGTGGAATGGTATAATGAACGGTTGGTACTAAAACATCCGACTTACGGGCCAGCACCTCATTGCGCTGCTTCTCGGCCTGGACACGCTTCAAGTGCACCAATTTGGCAGCGGCCACTTCATCAGTGTCTACATTGGGTTGATTCAGCACAGTTTGCTCATTGACGGAACTCCGGGGACTAGCAGCAGCAGCAGGGGCTTGCGGTTGCACCACACGTGGTAGATTAGTGGCCGCCACATGGAATCCCTCCGCATCGGCTGTATAATCCACCGTTTGAAGTTTGCCCGTGGCATCGCGATAGCTGTAGGTGCCACGCGTTATGCCATCCAGAGTGCGTGTCTCCTGTTTGCTGGACAAGGGTTCGGCATAACCATACGCATACTGACCCAAATCATCCTGGGAGATGTACTGCTGTTGGGTGGGCGTGACCAGTGAGGAGCCCTGGGCCGAGTACACATACGGATAGGTGGCGTAGATGGCTAGACCTTGGACCATGCCCAAGGTGCACAGTAAAAGAGTGAACAGATGGCAGTACATGTTGCTGACTCTCGTTGGGTTCTGACGAATTTGTAACGAAGGCCAGGTCCTTTTATACCCACCGGTTGGTTCTTAAGCTGGTTCTGGTCGGTCTTCGAGTGCTATTCCTGTTAACGATTGCATTGCCCCGTTGTCATCTGATGGCATCTTGCTGCATCAAGGCCAGAAACCAAATTCCCTTTGCGCTGGCTCCTCCAGGTAATTGATATGCAACTTGAACTGCAACGAGCTCCGGCTCCTCTTTGTGGCGCGCTCACAACGGCATTTCAAGGTGAGTGAAGGCCAAGGGCCACATCTTGTACCTTGGTGGGTTTTATTTTTAGTTGCTTTTGCTGTTGTGATCTCCGCACCGCTTCGTGCCTGATTAGGAAGTGGCCTTGGTTCCACTCGGGGGGGACCACTTGATAAGTGCATTTTAATGTTAGCCCGGGTGCTTAATTTCAATCAAAGCTCAATTCTCAATTCTGTTTGCCACCATAACTTTGCCTTAACGATCTTGTTAGTTTCGAGTGTCGGAATGGACACTTAAGATTCCGCAGGAGTTGTACTGATTTGTGGTTCATTAGGTGTGGAAACGAAAGCCAATTAGAGTCCTAGAGGTATATGACTTCATCATGCTTGGTTGGACAAATAACTTGAACAGACAGCGGGCATAAATCATTGTCAAGATGGGGTAATAATGTGGCCAAGTTCAGAGAACTCATTTACCAATTCCTTTAATCGTCATAATCTAACACTAAAACTCATTTACATACATTGAGGGTGACCCCCACTATGAGCTCATTGGTTACCCCACACCATCTCCTCCATCTCCTCCTACTTCTCCGTAGCATTCACTTGTTGTGCGTGTTTTGTTTGTTGTCAAATTTCACGCATTGTTTTCTAGCACAAAAACCAAAAGCTTTGCTTAGCTTTCACTCATTTTTCTCACTCAAAACAAACAAAGTTTTGTTTGAGTGAAATTTTGTTGCTGGGTTTTGGGCTGATAAGACGACGCGTTGTCGTGGCTAGCGTCACTTTGTTTTTGCTTTTTGATAAATGGTTTTTGTTTTATTTTGTTTTTTTTTTTTGTTAGTTTCGTTTGTATTGTACATATTTGAGGTTTAGTGAAATGAAGTCATCGAGGCAAAAATATACAAAATGTCTGGGGACTTAGTTATGAGAATTTGGGAGGGACAAAGTAGTTGATAAATGGAAGTTGAGCTGGATGATCGGCCAGTTTACACCTATATACATCAAATCCCATTCATTTGTCTGAGTACCTTTAGTTTTTTACTCAAAGCTCAGGGGGTTGGTCTAATTTTGGGATATGACATTGCTGGTATACCTTTATAATGTCAAAGCAAATTCCGACCGACCGTTGGTAGCCAAAGTAAATGCTTTATTAATAATCTCATCTATACTTATAAATCTGTACGCTCGACTACGAAAGATCTGGAACCAATCTTTAAAGTAAAGTTTTCGACCTTAAATTTAAAAGATTCCGGCTAAACGCGTTATAGGGTTTTCGGTTCGAGTAAGCTGAAGTCTGAACTAAACTTTAACCCTAACAGATTTAATTTTACTGCCCCGAACCCGAAAATTTAAATAAAGCAGAGATTAAAACCGAAACGAATAACTGTTCGGGTTACGGTTAATATTTTAGCCGTACGGTTTTTTCCGGTTACGGTTGTGGCATACTGTAAGGGTTATAAATGGGAATTTAGCTTTAGCACTTTGGGACGAAATGTAATCCCAGCATAACAAAACAAAAAGAATGTGCAAGAATCATTTGTCTCACACAAAAGCATGTTTAAGGCTTTTTTTTTCATTCACATTCAGAGGAAGAAAGTAACTTGTAAAAAGGCGATCGCGCAAACAACAACAACAGGTGCGAATTACTACCTTTTATACAAACAAACTGACGTAATAAACAAAGGGTAAGATGAGAAACAAGAAATCAAAGAACCACCAGGGCTTCAAACCAAAGAATCGGGAGCGGTTCATCCGGGGTTCGAACCCGCAAAACTTTATAAACAAAAGCCCGAAAACCAAAAAAACCCTTGTTTACAGTAAACTGGAAAAAAATTAAACATTGCATTTATAAAGGGTGATTTTTTAAAAGCTATAGCCTATAAAGTTTTTACAAAAAAAAAACACAAAATTCAGAAAAATGTATGAAATCTTTACTTGAATCGATAGTAAATGTAAAATTGGCTGACAGCTCCTCCAACGGGGCCAAGCCAAGCTTCTCACAATCTCTTGGCGTGTGCCTTAAATTTTTCGCACAAGAGAAAAGGACCTACAGTTTAACGCCGAATCCGAACGGCAAAGTTTGAGAATTTGCTTTTTCATGGCTAGATACTTCACAGCTGGCGCCAATAGCTGGTGAAGGTGACCGTATGTGTAAAAGCTATTCTTCTGAAGAAAAACTTTTATTATTAGATGTTCAGAGGCGGGATCGAACCTACGACCTCCCGCCCAGCAGTCCAGCACACTAACCACTGGGCCACATACGGCCACGATAGCCAATCGATAGTACGGTCCATATAATTTAATGTTTGAAGATTATTTCATGCAAATGTTGACCGTGACTGAGCCTCAAATGGTCCATCCGCTTAGTCCAGTTTTGGCATACTCCTTCCAACATTTCGGCCGGTATCTCACGAATAAATGCTTCAATGTTGTCTTCCAATACGTCAATTAAAGCGGGCTTGTCTGTATAGACATGAACTTAAACATAGCCCCACAAAAAATAGTCTAAAGGCGTTAAATCGCACGATCTAGGCGGCCAATTGACCGGTCCCGAACGTGAAATAAAATGTTCACCGAACACGCCTCCTACATAAGTCCATTGTTGCGCGTGCTGTGTGGCATGTGGCACCGTCTTGTTGAAACCACATGTCATGCAAGTCAAGCTCTTGTCTATCATCTCACGGTAGCGCTCACCATTAACAGTTACGTTACGATTCGCATCATCTTTGAAGAAGTACGGTCCAATGATGCCACCAGCCCACAAACAGCACCAAACTGTGACTTTTTCTGTTTGCATTGGTAGCTCTAGCAATGCTTCTGGCTGATATTCACTCCAAAATCGACAATTCTGCTTATTTACGTACCCATTGAGCCAAAAATGTGCTTCGTCGCTGAACACAATTTTTCGGTAAAAAAGTGGATCTTCGGCCAACTTTCCAAGAGCCCATTCACCAACAATTCTCCGTTGCCGTAGGTCGTTGTCTCTAATTCTTGCACCAGCTGTATTTTGAAAGGCTTCACACCTAAATCCTTCCGCAAAATTTTCCACGTTGTTGAGTAACAGAGGCACAATTGCTGCGAACGGCAACGAATCAATAATTGATGGTCATCATTAACACTGGCCGATACAGCTGCGATATTTTCTTCACTCACGCACTCTACGTAAGCGTGTGGGTGGTTTAATGTCCAATAATGAAAATTTGGTGCGAAATTTAGTCAGAATAGCCCGAATAGCCGCTTCAGTGGGTCGATTAAACTGACCATAAAATGGCATTTTGATAATAAAATTCAATAATTTGCAAGCGTTGTTCTTTTTCTAAGACGATTCATGGATCAATTATAAACCAAACTGAAGATGTTTGACAGTGAAAAAACGTGACCAAAAAGATAATAGCTAAAAAATCACACTTTATATATTTGAAAATTCAGAGTCTTAAATTTGTTCAAGAAAGTATTTGAAAATAGTCGAACAAAACATAAGAAAAAGAACGGTAAATCCTTTGAATTTCCCAGCATAATTGATAAGGCTTATTGCCTTTTACGAAACGTACTAACACCAATAAAAATTGTACCTTTGCATTTGGAAAATGGCAAAGTTAAAAAAATTAAAAAAAAAAAAAAAAAAATTAATCTAAAATTTTTGAACTGAACCCATTCTTGACATTTTTTGCTCCGGTTCAGGTTCAGATTCGGGCGGGAAAATTTTTCTGCTCCGGTTCGACTTCAAAAACCCGGAGTCAACAACTCCAATGCGGCTTGCAGCCCTGGAGACAACGCAGCTAACTAAAATCTTTACCTTCTTTAACTTTCCTTAAATTAGTTTTTCAAATAAATTTACGTAAATCGAAATTTTTACTAGTTTTCTAGTACCATCCCAACATAAACAAACAAATTTTTCACGCAAATAATCAGTTGCTGGCTTATCGATTTCCTCAGCTATCCGTGTTCTCTTCTTCATCTTGAAAACATTCGGAAAAACTTGCCCGGGGACCACCACTACCTTTAACATTTATAGGTATTTGTACATTACAATTCAATTAAACCGCAACATTTTTCGCTATCCAATCAGAATGCTTTTCCAAAACTGTAGTTCTTTTTCGACTGCATTCTCGCCAATTTGCTAAATACTCTTGCAGAAATAATGAACGCGTCCTTCCATTTGTTTTAAATTTTTAGTTCTAACTGCATAGTCTTCGCTCTCGATCTTCAATTTCAAAATATTAGATATTTTTTTAATCTTCTCTCAATTATCAAATGAATACATGAGCCTAAATTCACATTCACAAGAAACCACTAAAGCAGAAATTTTATAAAATAATAAAAAATGTTAACATAACATTAAAATATCAACTAAATCGCAACAAATATTTAAATATTCACAAAGGAACCAAGAAGACAATTACAATAAATGTCACAAAAACGCACAGACGATAATCCCAACAATCGGTACAAATGAGCACAGTTACACATACAAAAAAAAAAGAACCGAAAAAGCGAAGCCGTTTTGATACAGATAACACAGCAATCTGCAAGTTTCCGCAGCTGAAACTTAAAGCATTATAATCTGTAAATATTGACGATTATTTTAACAAATATTTTACCGTTAGCTTCGATTATCTTCACAACTAAAAGCTTAAATGAAATTATTGTTTTCACACGAATTTATAATTAAACAGGTATCTATGTTACATTCATTTTTAACATAAACACAACACGTTAACTACCCGCAAATTGTCACAAAACATATTTAATACCTTTTTTTTGCAATATTAATTGCTTCCATTGGACGAGCATTCCGTTTTAAACGCGTTTTTTTATATTTTTTTGCGAACATAACTTGCAATTTGTTCAAGCTGTCAAAAACAAATAATTTCATGCACTCTCTTTTGATGCTATTCTTTGACAGGACGGTTAGCAAAAAAAAAACAAGAATGCAGTGTTTAATAGCTGGATCTATTATGAGTTAGTGTTGACACATTTCAGGCCTAAATGTTGACTTTGATTTTTTTGCCTTTTTTGCCTATGGGAGCGAGCACTGTGCAATTTTTTTTTCGGTTACGGTTTCGGTTACAAATTTTAAAGTGTTTTTAGCGGTTAAAGGTTCCGGTTTTGCTTACGGTTTTAATCTGTGAAATAAAGTTTAATTGTATCCTTAAAGCAGTCCCTTACCGAACACCGAAAAACCGATTCGGTTCGAGTTTTAAGTTGAACCAAACTTTCTAGGATTGTCACCTCCCGTCTAGTTCGTTTGAAGCAATCACTTTTATTTTCCTCAATATTATAACGGGAAACAATTTAGTTTGAAGTTGATAAGGGAATGAAATAATGTATAATTCAAGTTGGCAAAAGAAAGCTTGTAGGGTAGACTATTTTCCATTTTTAAAAGCCGTCGTAGAGACATTTGGCTGATAACAATATGGAGCGTGGTTCATTCGAATACAGACTGACGACATTACGAGCTGGTAACATCGATGCATCGAATGTTTTTATCTAAGCTGCAGACATCGATAATTTTTTTTTTCACAATCGATGTTTTTGCAACGCTACATAAACAAGACACGGCCACGCTATTTTCTTATAAAATTTACTTGGCGTCAATAAGGTCAATGGTCTTATAATTTCTCAAATTTATATACATTTATTATATATACTTCTCTATTTATATTCCAGAGAAAGTGCTTTAGTCACCAGACTCTTCAAATTTAAAATTTTACTGCGAAATATGTGAAGTTGTTGTTTCACCACCCTCCACACTTTCAAGGAATGTAGACTTGAAGCATAGAAAGAAAAGAGAGACAATTGCAGCAGAATAACGGATCCGGAAATTCTGTACTTTGCTAAAATTAATTTCTCCCTTTCCCTAATCGGATCACTCCTCGTATTTATGTAGTTTCTGCTGCAGCGACGTCGGCACACCGACAGTTTACGAGCTTATACTGCTCTCTGTTACAACAACAAAGAAGTCATAAATAAGCGCGCTCTCGCTCTTTATTTCATTGCAACAAGAATAAGAGGTTTTTGGTATAGCTATTTCAGGGACCTACTAAACTTCTCAGCAAAATTTATTCTTCCAACAATGTAAAGGGTTCTCTCTCTCTAATATTCTCTATTCAGATATCACGCGTGGATGGTGTCATTCTATCATCTTATTTTTGTTAGGGCTTTTTTGACAAATTATCATGGAAAGATTCACAGCCAATGAGCTCTGCAGCAGCTCAATGAAGATCCGCTGTTAATGTTGTTCAAAGACTAGGCACATTTCTGGCTAAATGGATACGTCAACAAACAAAATTGCAGCATTTGGGCTGATAAACCACACAAAGAGTCTGTTGAACTACCATTACATCCACAAAAATGCACTGTTGGGTGTGGTTTATGGGCTGCTGGAATCATCAGTCCTTATTTCTTTAAAAATAAGGCCGGACAGAACATAAACGTCAATTGCGAGCGCTACCGCACCATGATAAATTACTTTTTGTTACGTGAAATTGAAGCTCTTGATTCGGCTACATTTGGTTTCAGCAAGACGGATTTTTGAAGCTATAATTCAGGCTCATAAAATTTGTCACACTTGGTTCGGCTTGCTGTAAAAAATAGTTCGGAATTCCGGGCTCGAGCAGGTTCGGTGCACAACCAGTTTTTAGCCCTGGTTTTCAATGCACTCTTGATTTTCACAGCAAGTCGAGTGCTTCTGGAAGCAAGTCTAGGACTGGCCACTTATAGGTCAAGTTGTGAAACAAAATCAATATACTTTTGGGGAAAGTGTACAACATAAAAAAGCTCACTCAAATAATGCTGGCGCTTTGCTGGCTGCGCATTTGACCAAACAGTTGAGTCTTGGCATCCACAGCAAACGCGCGTACATTGTGAAGGAATTTTGGAAATAGACGACAAAAATATTTTGTTTTGAAAATTCTCACAAATTGAAGTGTAAAAAATTATAATGTAAGTTGAACAGAAAAGTGTCACCTTTAAAATTCCTAAGCGGAAGAGTGAGATATCCATTTAGTTTCCCTCCAGCATCTTGGGGTGATGAAAATATTGAAAGGGTATTGGAATTTCAAGTGCATTGTGACCTAATTTCTATTTACTGTTAGCCTTCAATAACTGTTGAGAGTTTCAAACAATGGTTAGCATCATTATAGGCTTTGTATCCACTTCCGCTTTTATGTATGCCTAAAGGTTTAATCATCATCATGGAGTACCCTTCCCTTCCCCATGTTTATCTTGGCGCTTGCGCGTTTGTTGGATTTCTGATGTCATCTGAAGAGGGGGGACAGCGAATGCATATTTGGATATGTGTGTATACATATGAGCGTAACTGACCCCTGCGTGTTCATCTCGACTCAATTAATGGTGTATATTTCATTTCCTGTTTCGCACCCAGAAACTTAATTTATGCCTTATAATAAGCCCAAATGACCTAAATTTCCTATATGATGGGGACAGTCCCTTGAGGTAGGTTTGCATTCCCGGAAGCTTTGAATCAAAAATCTTTTTAAATTGACTTTTCCACTTTTGGTTTGAAAGCTTAATTAAAAAAATTTGCCATGCTCGCCACGCGCTTCGCCTGCGTAGGAAATTTGTTCGACAGATAAAAATTAAAAATACAAAATACTTGTATCAAAAAAAAAAAAAAAAAAACTCTGACCAAATTATTTATGGTCTGACAGTCAAAGCGGATTATTTTTTATACTTTTTTTTGTGATTTAGACTAGCCACGCTTCTTCATCATGTTTTATGGCTTCCAATTACATGCAGACAACATTCGGTTGAAAGGGACAAGTCAAAAGATAACTCCAACTGGTCGGATAATTAGCCATGTATGCGGGGACTGGAGTGTGTGTGAGGGCTACTTAGTAAAGGTCAATCACCTCAATGGGGATGTTAATGATGGATGTTATTACATATTTATGAATACGAGGGCAGTTATTAGCTTTAGATCAGCAATTTTGTGCCTTTCATATTAAGAGTTTTCTTGTAATTCTTACAATGGACGCTTGAATTACACTCAAAAAGAAAAGAAAAACTGAGTTAAATGCTAAGCTTAGTATACAACTCAACAAGACAACTGCCAAACACTATGAAATTCCTTGAAAATCATTTGACTTTTATTCAACTTTCACTTTTCTTAAATGTTCGTTATTATAGTTCAAGTTAAAATTTGCCGCATACTATAGTCCTGTTTGGTACAATCGGCGGGGGTCTAAATGGTATTGTTAAAAAACAAAAAATGTACGCTACACTTCCACGCTTTAAGGCGTCGTTCTACAGCATGCGCCACGCCGCTTTTTACAAACTGAGAGCTTAACAAATGACTGGGTTCTTCAGGGTAATTGTACGCCATGTAGTTAGTGTTCAATTACTCGAGGATCCGGGTTTGGTTCCAGCAAAGTAAATTTTAAAATAAAAACTTTTATAAGTTTTTCAGAAAGAAGAGTTTAGTAAACATCAATAATACCACCCACACAAGGCACTTCCTTTCTTGATTTACTTCTTATGGAAGAGATTGTTGAATTCTGAGGACTATTTGACCCCGTACATTTTCCCAAATATTACTTAAATTGTCCCTGATGATCCTTGTTCACGTGATTCCAAATAAAATGTAGCACACTACTTGAACCTCTTTGATGCACTCTCTCTTAAAGTAATCCACTGCCAAAGCAGTCGAAACTGTTTCTAGACGTTCTATGCGAATGCCTTAACGCTAGTGTTGTGAAAATCCATCGATAGCACTATTGATGGTGTTGAATTTGGCCCCCTATCGATATAACGAAGCAGAAAATTGCGCATTTCTAGAAACTTCATAAATTGAACTTGTCATATTTATATATTTCACTGCTCGACAAAATGACAGTCGATTTTCCCCCAATGGACCAAACCAATTTTTCTAAAGTAAATGGACCCGCTGATCACGAAAATCACCATATAAACAAATTCTATCGACGCGTTATCGAGATATTATCGATAAACGGTTTTTCGATTTTTCCAAAAGTTGCCTCCACTTAAACTCTCATAACTTTTTTGTTTTTCAATCGGTTTGAATGCTCTAAACAAATTTTAAAAGAAAAATACTTGGCCAAACAGTTTGTTCTCGCACAAAAATGAGCTGGGATCTGTGCTGTTAGAGCTATGGGCTCAAATAAAGAAAAAAAAAATTATTTTATTTTGCTAAATTTCAAAATTCTATCGAAATTAAAACGCTTGTAGATTCATACCTATACAAAATTGTTATGTTTTTTAATTGGACAGTAAAAATATTCAATTTACTTTAAAACGAGAAAGGCAAACTTCGTCTGTCCCGAAGTTTTAAACACCTTGAAATAGCTTGTCTCAACGGTTAGCGACTTCGACCAAACTTCGCAGATCAGCTTAAAAACATTACATATTACCCATGACCGTGTTTAAGAGCAGTAATATTGAGAACAAACCAGTTTTTCTTACTAAAATCCATTTTCCGAACGAACATTTGCATGGCAGCTACAAAGAAGTAGTCATCCGATCCGGTCGGTTCCGACATATTAGCAGCGTGCAGTAAAAGAAGACTCTGTGCAAAGTTTCAGCTCGATAGCTCCAAAAACGAGGGACTAGTTCGCGTAGAAACAGACAGACGGACAGACGGACGGACGGACAGACGGACGGACAAAGCTTAATCGACTCAGCTCGTCATGCTGATCAAGAAATATATACTTTATGTGGTCGGAGATGATTCCCTTCTTTGCGTTGCACACTTCTGCAAAATTATAATACACTTTTCAAGTGTATAATAAGACCTCACATACAGAAATCGGACATAAGATGGTTTTTTATTAATTTTTTTTGGTGAAATAGACAAAACTATAGTTTTCTTGAGATGCCGGCTTGGCTGTGGGCTGTTTTTGAGTGGTTTTAGTGAGCTCAGGCGTAGAATAGTTCTAATAAAACATATTTATTGCAAAATCAATAAAATTTCATTTTAATCACTTTCAAAATATAGGGCACCACTTTTTGCAGCAGTATGCGATTCTTTGAGACCTCGGATGAGTCCATGACAATAATTATTAAAGCCCCTGTTGCCTTGGTACCTGTGCTTAATTGACATCATTTCGGTGAATCCTCTCTCGTTTCTCATCGCTTTCGACACTTAAATTTTCATAAAAGGCGTTAAGGTTCGATTATTGCTCGGCTAGACCGTGTTACCTGAAAACTAGCCTGAAATACTGAAGATTTTGCATCAATTTTTTTTCGAGCGAACTCTGGATCTCTTTGTTGTACCCTTTGAATCAATAGACTATCAAATACAACATTTTTATTCTTCTGAAGTTTACTTTTGCGAAATTCTACGGCAATTTACGCATAACAGGTGTGGAACCCTATTAGCACCTTTTAATTTTTTATTGACAGTTTGAAGTAATTAAATACGTTATTTTAAGCTACTCCTTTGTTATGTCGTTCGATAGTTTTAATATGCAACCGTAAACATTGCAAAATAAGTTAACGCTCTTTTTGCATTTCAATTTGGGCCTTTTCTGGACTTAATTTACCAAACGTTCTTAGAAATTAAATTAAGATTAACCATAATTTTTCTAGGGTAAACACGCCAATAATAATTTTTAACAGCAACTAAGGTTCGGTTTACACTGCGTCCAGTAGCGTCACACTTAAGTGTCAAACCGTCACATTGTCACGTACGATCAGGGGAACATTAAATTATCTGACTCTGAAACTCGTTGGAAAACGAAAAACCGTTTATCGATAATATATCGATAACGCGTCGATAGAATTTTTTTATATGGTGATTTTCGTAATCAGCGGGTCAATTTATTTTAGAAAAAGTTCGTTTGAAGCTTTGGGGAAAAAATGCTGTCGAGCAGTGTTTGACTAGATTATATCCGCGGCTTCGCATGAATTTGTGTATGTAGCTTTTTCTAAGGGATTTTCCGAAAAAAAGTTGAATAATTTAATTTGAAATCTCTCTTTATGGTGCTGTGAATATAGAAAGAAGATGAAGAGTGGTATGGGTCAGTCGTGTCTTCGCTCTTACCTACCCAACATTTTTTTAGGTCTTTTACGGGTGTGTTCCAGAAATCTCTAGAGGTTTTCGTATAAACGTTAACATTTAATATTAAAGCTGTTTTAATTTATATGTTTAGGGGCTCAAAGATGCCCGCCTACTAGATTAGATGACAAAAGTTGAGCGATTTGAAACCGCCTGCTTAAAGCCAAGTAGATTTGATGCGTGCGGTTTTCCTTGCACATAATCTAGTAGGCGGTCTGATTCTTGGCACTTTGCAAATAAAGTAGTTCAAGTTTAGTTCGAAGTGCAATCGTTCATACGAAAATCTCTAGAGATTTCTAGAACACCCCTGTTAAAGTTGAACACTGTCGTTTTTGATTTGAACCATTCCGGCATCCACCCATCTTAAGTAAGGGGTACTTGGCTTCTCAGTGTATGTAGTAGAGGACGTATGACCATTCCAATATTTATCGACGTTTAAGTACGCTTAGTAAATTGTACTTTTCAGTCTCAATCTTTAACCTTCTATGAACCAAGATTCGAACTAGAACTTTATGTTCGATAAGTAATAAATGCACTTTCAAACCACCAGACCAAACCGTCTACAGAATTGGTCACACGATTGAAGTTCGAGTGTCATGTTTACAACCTGTCCAACTTTTATCCTCCTTTCTACCATATTATTTAATGGAGAAACGATATCTAACGATATTTGATAGTAGCTCTGGGCACGAAATTATAGTTTTGTAGCAGTCCTACAATAAACACAACAACAACAAAAAAATAACCTTATAATCGAAGCTAGATTCGTGCAGCGATTGACATACTACATACAATGCGCCGTCATACACTTGTTACGCCGTCTGCTTGTAGGGAAACGAAGCAATTGCACTTGTTGCACAGTCTGCTTGTGCGCACTGGAGCCCATACGCATGGTTTTTTTTGTTATAGCTCACTTTGAAGCGATGAAATTTCTAAACGCAATGGAGCAAAGGCGTGTCTACCACTGATAAACAGTCATAATTTCAGCTGCGACTAAAACTTTTGTGATCTAAATCCTGTTTCGCCTAAGAGTTGGTATCTAAATCACATAACTTTTGCGGAAGTGGAAGTGAGAGCAAGACTGATAACGACTAATAGTTATAGCGCAGAATCCCCATGGTATTTAACAAGCCTTTCCCTGGCTTCGGTAATAGTTTTTCCCGTTTTAACTTCAACTTTTTCTATTTATGTCCAAACTTACCCTGTTGTCTGTATTTAATAGCTGGTTGGCAGTATCCTATCCTGCTATTCTTTGAAATTGAGACCTCTTGTTCTTAAAAATTGAAAGTACTATAACTGAAACCTTTTTACTATCTAGTTTAAGCAATTTTATAATCCAAAGTCTCACTTGAAAGGGAATTTTTTTAGTCAGGCTGGAGGAAAAATTTCAAATCAGTAAACAAAACACTTTTTATAATTTTTTAAATTTTTAACAAGTATTTAAACATGTATGTTTTTGAATAAAATACATACGGTAAATATAGGATTACATTTATTTCCTAGTGTAGTCGACAGTAACAGTGCATCATTTCAAGAAACTACGCTGGAATTTCAAAAAGTCTCTGACTTAAAAAACTGCCCTCGATTTAGATGATTATATTTTGCGCTTTCTAAATGCCTCACCCAAATCCCAACCATTAGCCATTGCGTTGTCGGGCGTAATGAGGCGATGACATAAGCAGACACAATTTTGTCGAAAGATTAAAAATCTAACAACCGTTTACCCACCCATCCGTTTGATATGCTTCGCAGCCTGCATTCAAGTTGAAGGTTAATGCAATTGCTTGTCTGGTTGGGTGGGTGGCCCACCGTGACCTGACCTTCAATCCTTTAAAGGTTCATTTTTGTAAACAACTGTCACAACAAAAACAACAACACGATACAATTCATATCTCACGATGTACGTGTACCGATTTCGATTTCGTTTGCCGATTCCCAAACTGGTTCCATCTTATCCCTTTATCGCGCCGTCACTAAATTAGGCTCAAGCAGCTTCCACATTTTTTCTAACGTTTTTGCTAGCTTCTAGACGTGCCCTGTGAAACGTATAACTGGCGCGTAATTAATGACCCAATGCTAAATCCGTGCTCACGTTTTATTTACTGTTTGGATTCGGGTCGATCCCTTTTTTATTTTCTCTTTCCTCTTCTCTCTTGGTTCAAGCCCACCTTTTCTTTTTTTTTTATTTTTTCTACTCTCTTCTACTTATAAAAAATCTTGGTTCCGTCTGAACACAAGCGGGACTCTTGTGTTGTGTGTTGTTGTTTAGCCGCCTGTAAACATGACGACAATTTATGTTACAAGCTAGTTTATATGTGAAATATCAAGAAGATATATACGACAAGCCAAAGAAGGTATTCAATTAACAGGATGCCGAAGTATAAGAGACTTGATTCTGCAAAAAACATTTCAAATTAACTGATATTGTGCATTCTAGAAAATTTTAAGATGAGTTAAACACATTACACATTATCTAAAAATATTTGGGGTTTTTAAAAAATTCGTACGTATTCAATTTTAAGTGCTCCAAAATTCACAACTTTTTGTTAGAACTTTGTCCTTAATCGCCTCAGTCAAATCGCAATTTGTTGTTCAAAAGGTACAGGGTTGCCCATATTCGACGGACCCATCTGGCAACGCCATAACTTTTGACAGAGATGTCAGATCGCTTAATGACATACCGCGTTTGAAGCGTCAGTCCAAGCAGATTTTTACCATGGAACAATACACGCCACGCGAACGCTCTGAAATAGTTGAAATTTACATTCAACAGAACAAGTCAATTGTGAAAACTCAACGTGCTTTTAAAAAATTAAAAAATGTGACCGAAATGTGTGAAA
The DNA here is from genome assembly GCA_018904235.1 of Lordiphosa stackelbergi. NCBI lineage: Eukaryota > Metazoa > Arthropoda > Insecta > Diptera > Drosophilidae > Lordiphosa > Lordiphosa stackelbergi. The sequence goes on from JAEIFU010000544.1 coordinate 57,547, forward strand.
TGGGACCGTAAATAAGCAAAATTGCCGTATTTACGCCACTGAAAATCCTCAGGAGATTCAAGAAGTGCCTCTTCATGACGAAAAAGTCACAGTTTGGTGCGGCGTTAGTGCGAAAACGGTCATTGGGCCGTTTTTCTTCCAAAATGAAAATGGCCATGCTGTTACCATCAACCAGGAGCGTTATCGCGACATGATGACCAATTTTGTGATGCCAATTATTCGTCGAAAGCGTATGAGGCAGTTCTGGTTTCAACAAGACGGCGCTCCACCGCACACAAGTCGCATAACAATCGATTTTCTGAAGAAATTGTTTCCGGGCCGTTTGATGTCGAAAAGTGGTGATTTGGACTGGCCACCGCGTTCGCCCGATTTGACGCCGCCTGACTTCTTCTTGTGGGGATATTTGAAGTCAAAGGTTTACGTTAACAAGCCAAGGATTAGCCGCTATTCCGGCCGAAATGTTGGCGAAATCGATGGAAAATGCTGCAAAAAGGGCACAATACGCCATCAACGCCAGAGGCGGCCATTTGAGAGATATCATATTCAAAAATTGATGTAAACAAATCTACTTGGAACAAATTAAATGATTAAGATTGCCAACCGCCAAATTTTTATTTTTTCTTTGATTTTTAAAAAAAAAAATGGGTCCGTCGAATATGGGCAACCCTGTATTTTGCTGTTTTTACAATTTTGGGAGGGTTTAGGAAAAATTTGTTGTTACTCCACGTGACAAGATTTTTCGAGAGAACCTCGATAGTACTGATAGCCTTCTGGTTCACGGACTCATTGTTGCCGTTTCCCCGCGAGATTTTCTCCAGTCTCTTCTTTCTTCTTCTTCTTGATTGGCCCGATGCATGCATCACAACCGTTCGACGGTCTCGGCCGCTGCCAACAATGTCCGCCAGTCGCTTCTGCTCCGTGCGAGCTGGGACCAATTGGTCAAACCAAGCTTGGCAAGGTCTGCCCGAACCTGGTCATCCCATCTCAGTCGAGGTCTCCCCCGCCTGCCTCTTCCTCCGAAGTCAGCCGCCTTCGAATAATAAGCTTTCCTTACTGGAGCTTCTTCGTCCATCCTGGTGACATGTCCTAACCAGCGCAGCCGCTGTTGCTTTATGCGCTTGACCAGACAGGTGTCCCCATAGAGCTCATACAGTTCGTCATTATTTCGAATGCGGAAAACATCGCCAACTTTTAAAGGTCCATAAATCCTCCGAAGAATCTTTCGTTCAAACACGCCAATCGCCGCTTCATCCGCTGCTGTCATTGTCCATGCTTCTGCGCCGTATTGCAGGACTGGGATGATTAGCGACTTGTATAGGGCTAATTTTGTTCTTCGCTTGAGGTCTCTGCTCTTGAGCTCTCTACTTAGCCCGTAGAAGCATCGGTTTGCAAGAGTGATCCTTCGTCGGATTTCCAGACTGATGTTGTTGTCGCTGGTTATCGTCGTTCCGAGGTAAACAAAATCCTCAACAACTTTAAAGTTGTATTCTCCCATTGTAACAAATTGTCCAAGACGCAAGGACTTTTTGTCCGCGGATACAAGGTATTTCGTCTTGTCCTCATTCACCGCTAGACCCATCAGTTCTGACTGCCTCTCAATCTCTGAAAACGCCCTGCTTACCGCCCGTTCGTTTTTGCCGATGATGTCGATATCATCGGCATATGCGAGTAGCATTAGATCTTTATGAATAAAGGCGCCCGTTCTGTTGGCATGTGGGCACTGGCGCAGTATATATTCCATCAGTAGATTGAAGAAGTCGCACGATAAGGTATCGCCCTGCCTAAAACCTCTCTTGGTATCAAATGGTTCGGAAAGGTCTCTTTCCTATTTTGACGGAGCTTTGTGTACTTCTCAACGTCATCATGCAAAGACGGACGTACTTTGCTGGTATACCAAGGGTGGCCAAGGCTTCAAAAAATCATTATCTTTGCGTCGTCGAAGGCTGATTTATAATCAACAAATAGATGGTGTGTGTTGATCCATAGTCTTCTCATTTTTTTTATTTTATTATTTGTTTTTTGTTTTTTTACAATTTTAAAAAAATAATATATTTTATATTTTATATAAATATTTTTTGGTATAAGCAATGGAATCGTAAAATTTCCGCGCAACCAATTTGGTTTAGCACAAAAAATGACAGCATAGCTTTTGGCCCGATATTTATATCAAAGCCGCTTAATGGTCCCGTCCGCTGCTACTTATGCCCGCCAGTTGTCTTTTTATTCTCCGTGCGACCAGGTACCAGTTGTTCACACCAAGCTTGGCAGTGTCTTTCCGCACCTAGATTTCGCATCTTAATGGTGGTCGTCCCTTCGCGCCGTTTATCCCAAAGTCTTTCGCATTCCGTTTCTAGACCTCTTCTACTGAAGCTTGTTCATCCATACGAGTAACATGCCCCGCTGTTGTCTTATGCGCTTGAATTTTCTTTCGGATGCGAAATTCCTAGCTAACTTTTCTAGGTCCATAAATTCTCCGAAGAATCTTTCGCTCGATAACGCCGACTCATCCGCTGATGATATTGTCCATGCTTCTGGGATGATAAGCGACTTGCGAGTAGCATTAAATAAGCAGCTTGTATAGCACTATTTTCGTTCTTCGAGGGAGGTCTCTGCTCTTGAACTTCCTACTGAGCGCTTAGTAGCATCGGTTTTGCAAATGGGTCATTCTTTTATAAACCGAAGAGTTAAAAAAATTAAAAAAAAATCCGAAATTAGATCTCGACATGCCCACCAAAACGTAATTTGCGGTTTTGCACAAAAATTTTTTGTTAATTTTATAAACAATTTCAAAAATCATCAAAAAGGGAAAAATGGAAAACAAGGGTTTTTTCAAAACGGGATTTCTCAGGTTTGGTTTATCGGACAGGTATTTAATTGATATTGGTGAAAAGTATTTTACTATAGCTACTCAAATTATAATTTTATAGATTTTTAAATTATTTAATAATATTAAGTAATTGTTGCTAAAAATTATTTATAATTTTTTCTCAGTGTTAAATACCATGATATAGCTTCTAAGTATAAACAATTTATTGTCCTAAACGTAACTTAAATTTTGGTGTTTTCAAAAAGATGGAGACTTTTATAGTTTAAAAGTTATGAATTTGTGAAATAATAAACAAATAAAAAGATGACTTTAAAGAAAGCTTTGCCACGCAATAGGATTTAAAGCAGTGGTGCACAAATTTAATTTTTCATATCCCGCGGGATAGGAAGTCATAATTCTGCCAGCGTCGCAGCCGACACACGCATAAAGAGAGAGAATACGTGTGCTCTATAAAATGCACGCACACACATATGAGTGTTTGTTTGTAGCCTATATTTGACCAATGGCGTTTACTTCGTGTTGCTCTGCTACACACACAATCGCAAAGCTTGATAGTGTGTGTTTGTGCACCACTGATTTAAAGCTATGTAGCTGAATGAATTCCTATGGCAGCTATATGATATAGACGTCCGATATGTGTGATGTTGACATTTTTGAAAAGCTTGATATATATAAAGCCCACTCGCTAAGTTTTAGTCGTAGAGCTTTGAAACTGACTGCGAGGCAAAGCGTTCTTTAAGGGCATCCTTTTATTTGTTTATAACTTCAAAAATTCATAACTTTTAAACTAAAAAAGTCTCCTTTTTTCCATTTTTTATGGAAAGGTATCACCAAACCTCTTTTGGTATCATATGGTTTGAAAAGGTTCTTTCTTATTTTGATGGAGATTTGCGTGCTTCTCAACGTCATCTTGCAAAGTCGAACGTACTTTGCTGGTACAAAAAGGTAGACAGAGATTCAAAGAACCTTGACCTTATTGATGTGTGGAAGGGGACTTTATAATCGACAAAATGATTTGTCGTAATTTAAATATCTGGTCTGAAACCACACAGATAAGGTCCAATCAGTGTGCTTATAAGCGGCTTTAGACGTTCACAAATAATAATAAACTGCTGCGTCTCCTTTTTTAAAAATTGGGCAAATTATACTTCCAATCCAAGGCCTAGTATCCTTTGTTGAAATATTTTAAAAGAGGTTGGGGTACCCCCTTTCCTTTCCCTCCCCCCCCCTTTTAAAAATTCAGCGGCAGTTTATTAGGCAAGCTGAATTGTTTTTCTACTTGTTTATGGCTAATCAGATATTACCTAATATTAGGAAGACAATTAAAAGTAGACCAGCCTTGATATGTTTTTTCTTTTCTTTTTTTTTTGATTAAAAAGAGATTCATTTCAGGGGCGACTTAAGAAAAGACTCACTAGAAATACTCAAAGTGTGATTTATTGAAAAACGACTCGAAAAGACTCGCAAAATGAACCGAGAAGGAGTCGAATTTGATCAGAAAAATGGGATAGTACTACTCTTTACAAAATATCATTTATGATCAGAAAACGAAAGAGACTCGTATGTGACTCACCGCTTACGTTAGCCAGCAACTTTGCGGATGCATCGTCCTGTTACCGAAGTTCCCCAACAAAAAGTTTTTTTGTGTTATAAAATACCCCCCCTTAGGTCCCGAAAAATTTAAGTATATAAATTTGTTGATGCCTCTCTCTCCCCTTTTTCCTAACTCCAATAAATCGGCAGAGTTTTGTTTCCTGTTTATTGGATAGAATTAGTGTATCCAAAGCAGAGATTAAAACCGAAACGAATAACGGTTTGGGTTACGGTTACTGTTTTGGTCGATCGCTTTTTTCCGGTTACGGTTATATTACGGTTGTGAGATATGGGTTACGGTTAGGGTTACGGTTACTAGCCTTATTCTGTTTCGGGTTTCGATTACGGTTACGGTTATTAGTATAAAATATTACTTTGACAAATTTTGCCCCATATACTTAGTTTAAATTTCTTATACAGCATTTTCACAATTATTTTCGCCTGTTTTAAAGTTTAACATTATAAGTTTTAACTAAAATACATATAAGAAACTACTCAATTCGCAGAAATATCGAGTTAAGTTTAACTAATTAGATAAACATACATTGGTCAACGAATATACTATTTTTCGCTATGTACCTTCATGTAACCAATGGTTATTCTTAAAAATGACATCTTAATCGATAATGCAATTACATCTAAATATCATAATAGCATTTAGAGTTTGACTCTCCAAGCGAGGCGTCATTATAAATTTTGCTCCTGCACACTCAACACTTACTTATGTGGGCGGTTCTGCTAACACAACTTTTGATAACTCAAAAAGATCTGCAAATATTGTTGATTTTTCTCCACCATTGCACTATGTCTACCTTGCGTAGCAATCTGGATTGTTTTACAAACATATTAACGAAGAAGTGAGATTGTTCATTAGAACTGTTTAGTTTTCAGATTTTGTTGCACCTGATACCCGTAATCAAAGATCATTGATCATATATACTCGTTTAGTGCACTGAAAATTTCCGTCAAACTTGAATTGGGGCTTATTTCTCAGTGATTCGATCGAATTAATGTTGTCCATTATGCAATAGCCAAAACTGGCAATGTCCGAAAGTAGTTGCCTGGTCACACTACATTGTCTGAGCGGTTCTGGAAATTATCAAACAATTTCCGCTCCAACAAAATTTCCAGCGTCTGAGTACCTATCTCCTATGCTATAAACTGTTTAGCACGAATGTATATAAGATACTTTCCAGGCTATTTCTAGTTATGCCAGCCCATTAGCAACAGTACGGCGCATAATAAATAAGCAGCGAGCTTTAGTGAAAAAACTAATATGTATGTAAAATGTTCATTGTATTAGTAGAGGAAAAACCGAAATTAACCCATATATTTGTTTAGGTTACGGTACTGATAACCGGTTTTGTAAATAAAGGTTATACGGTTACGGTTATAAGAAACAATTTTTTTCGGTTACGGTTACGGTTTCGGTTTCAAATTTTAAAGTGTTTTTAGCGGTTACGGGTTACGGTTTCGGTTACGGTTTTAATCTCTTAATGACCCTCTAGTACACGGCCGACCGACGCTATATCAACGTTCCGTCGACGATATTGTGACTGTCGTTGACGTACGCTTATTTCCCTCACAATGGGCTTATTTTTGCAAGGGGATGTCCGCTCAAACGTTAACGACTCTCAGGCAAGCTAGGTCGACGCAATGCCATGCAGAGAAGCAAAATAGCGCTCGTTCGACCCAATGCCATGTATGGAGCGACATAAGCGATGCTCTTCCGACCATTACCATGTATGGAGCGACATAAGCCACGCTTGTTTATGGCCCAATGCCATGCATGGGGTGATGTAAGCGACGTTCTCTAAACCCAAGAGAGATGCTTCTTTCTTGACGGCAATGTAGTATATAAGTATTTCACATTACGTACTCTTCATTCGAGCCCATGCACTTGCACCCGGGGTGCTCCGCTTCGTTTCCAATGCACAATAACTGTTACAGACGCTTCCGCTTCGAGGATTGATATACCTTTTTTTCAAATCCTTTCCTATTCCTTACACACACTCTATCATAGAAAAAATTAGAGAGTTCGCCTCTCTCTCTCTCCTTCAATTTTGACAGGCGTCACGACTCACCAACGTACAAAGAGCAACGCTGGGTTGACGAATATAGACCGACTGACCCCAGCCGTACTAGAGGGGAAAGATTGCTTGAAGACACACTAAAGATTAACTTATACCAAGTGTTTTAACTGGTGCGATAGAATTTCCCCCACTAATACTGAAGGGCCGAAATGGGTGCACACATATACACAAAGACTACATCTGTCAATTTGGCGTTGTCTGTTGCTGTCACTTTCTGTCTGTCTTTGAAATTCCCAAACAATCATTGCAATGGGCTTTGCCGACATGGAGAAGATAGGCAAAGCCTGCTTATAATAAAACCGCGAGGTTCTTCAAACAGATGTACAGTCGACCAAACGACAACAACCTATAGTGTTATTCTGCAAAAATATACGGTCGAATTCTTTAACAGGTGAACCTGGAATTTTATCTCTATTTTATCTCTAATACTCATTGCTCCATGATTTATTGACCTGGAGCCTGATAAAACTTCCCATGATTCAAGCTCGAATATAATATTATCAAGCCTCTAATCTTCCATATATGAATAAAATGTTTAAGGGCCGATTTCTCATTTAAGGTTTCGCGTAGAGAGTAATAGCAGAGTTTATTGAGAGCTTATCTAACACAGATCAGCTATCTGGAAGAAGAGAAATCTGCACTAAGTTTGTTCAATTTACTTACATGAATTCTCAATTAACGAAAAAAAATTATTCTTGAACCCCCGGTTCGAACCCAAACCTAGGTTCAGCGACCTTCTGAAGCTGCTTCGTGAGCCCGAACCCGACAAATTGCGATGGTTCGAACCCCGGAGGAACCCCCGATTTTTAGGATTTAAATATTGTTTGTTCACTTCACAATTTTTTCTTATATCTATTAAATTTGGACAAAAGTGAAACCATTTCCAACGGGTATTTGGAAATCTGTTTTTACAGATACACAAACAGTACTTGAGGCCAAACTTTTTAGTGTCTTTTTCATTTACATTTCTGCTTTATAAGTTTCTGTTTAACTTCATAACTGTTTATACTCCAAACTTAACAATTGATTATCATAAAAGCAAAATTATAGCTTCGACTTAAGTTAGAGGCGAACCCCTTGAGGCTATGTCCAGTGGTTTGTTTGTTTGTTTAAAAGCTGCTGTAGAAGCGCTAACTGTCTAGCAAATCGCTGGATATTTACAGAGAGCCACTTGATGGTGTCATACTCAATAGTATATACAAATGTATAGTTCCAATCTCCCAATTTAATTAGCTTCAAAAGCTGTGAAAGCTCAGTGAGCAGTTCTTCAGTTCAGGGTTTGTTTGTTATTGGCTATGATATCATCCAACTGAAAATAGCTGTAAAGATAGACTTATCTAGGGTAACATCATGTTATTGAGCGTAGTAAGCCACAGGTGGGACATTTTAAATAATTCTTTCTTCTTCGTATGATTAATTAATTTACTTATTTTTGTTTCCTCTCAGAACCAATATGTCAGAGGCCGCAGCAAATGGTAGCTCACCCGCTCCGGAGGCACCCGCCGTTGAGTTAGCCTCACTGGCTCTAGAGGATGAAGCACCCAAAGTCAGTTTTTCGGATCAATTCAAGGCATTCTCCAAATTTGGTGATAGCAAATCGGATGGCAAATTGATCACACTCTCGCAGAGCGATAAATGGATGAAACAGGCCAAGGTCATTGACAAGAAGATCACCACCACGGATACGGGCATCCACTTTAAGAAATTCAAGGCCATGAAAATCTCGCTAACGGACTATAATAAATTCCTGGATGATTTGGCCAAAACGAAAAAGGTGGAATTGTCGGAGATTAAGCAAAAGCTGGCTGGTTGTGGTGCTCCTGGTGTGGCACAGGTGTCGGTGAGTACATCAAGACTGTAAGAAAACTAAGGTTAACGAATCTAATTGCTTCTCCTTTAAAGGCTGGCAAGGCGGCCGCTGCTGTAGATCGTTTGACGGACACCAGCAAGTATACGGGCTCGCACAAGGAACGCTTCGATGCCACTGGCAAGAGGCAAGGGCATTGCCGGACGACGCAATGTGGTCGATGGTTCTGGCTATGTGAGTGGCTATCAGCACAAGGACACCTACGATGGCACCCACTAAATCTGACATCCCCCCCCCAAGTATCTCTACTTTTGTCTAGTGTTTTAGCCTAACCTCAATTTAATTTATTAAATTTTAATTTTTGTATATAATCTAAGTTGTGATAATTTAAGTGCTTAAAAATTAATAAATTTTCATGTCTCTGAAATGGTTTTTGGTTTTATTATTTCATTTATTTTATTTTTTTACATAAAAACTAGAATAAAGGCCCAAAAGTTCAAAATCAAATTGAAGTCCAATTTTTAAAATCAACTTTATTCCCAAGAATTCTATCTAAAAATTAATCAATCGGAATTACATGGGATTATCTTTTTCTAGCACTTAAGATAAATGAACATTTTAATATTAATGAAAAAAAAGCACACAGTAAACTTAATGTGAAGTAAAAATGTTTGAAATATATACCAAAGATATATACATACATATAGGAGCTATATGTGCTGCGATTTCTTAAGCATTCAATAAAAAGAAATATAAGCTTGGAAAGATTCTTTTTATTAATAGCAGAAATGGATCCAAAACCAGTGGCCGACAAAGCACACATGCTGATTTTAGCATTGCATGTGTGTGTTTAGACACGCAAGAGCGCTCTCATTTCACACTTGTTTGTTGTTGCAAAAGAGAGCAGTATAAGCTAGTATAGTGTTGGTGTATCGACTTCGCTGCCACAGAGGATAGACGTCACTCTGACTCTGATTCAAACCAATAACGTTTATATAACGTATAACAAAAAGAACCAAAATCCAATACAAATGTATAAATAGTTTAAAGTTTAAAGAAAATTTAATTTAATTATTACATCTTTCGTTTTCTTTTACGCAGTTAATATGTAGTTGCGAGTGACTGGCTCCTGTCAGAAGCTGGATGAATCTTTACTTGAATTTGGTTCGCATTTTAAACAATATTGCTCTACGATTCGAGCTCCAAACGATTCAATCTACGAAATGTTTCCCTCAAAATCTATTCCAACGTTAATACTCAAGAGTTTTTTTCTTTTTAAATTTGGATAATTTATTTTAATTATACTAAATTAAAAATATATAAAAATATTTTTTTTTATGGAATTTATTATTTTTTTTTTTTAAAAAAATACCAGAGAGGATCAAAATATTAATAATAAAGAACGTTAATGCCAAACAAGTGGAAAATCATGCCAAGATCAATGCATAAGCGCAATTTGCAGCTTAGGGGTCTCCATGGTAATAAAACCGTTAAGAGTTTAAGAAACAGCTTTTTGAGGCCACAAATGACCACCCATAACTACATAACCATGATTATGTACTGAACCGCGAGAAATACCATGGATGACCAAACGTACAAAATATAGTCAAGTTCATAAAGAATGTTTTCAAAACCACTTTCCGCGATTGACAAATTATCAAATCGCAGAAAAATACCATTGCGGATCAAAATAGTAATAATGTCAAGCAAACTTTTCTCCCAGACAAGTGGAAAACCATCAATGCATAAGCGCTATTCGTTAATGAGGGATCTCCATGGTAATAAGAACGCTAAATACTTAAGAAACTACTTTTCATCACCATAAATGACCACACATAACTACTGAGCCATGATTTTATAAAATTTATTACAATTTTTAGTGTGTTACAAAAATTGTGTTAGGGGTTAATTTGTTGGATGCGGGTAAAAGAGTGAGTTCGCCTTTTAAGTTTGGTCCTAGTTTGGCTCCAAGTTGGATCATCGCGTCTGCAAATTTTTTCAAGTCCTGTGTCGGTGATAAGCGGGAAAGGGCGGCAGTTTTCAACAACCCATCCAGTTGCCAGCTTGCAAACATCATTTTTATAAACTGCCCCGATTTGAACTGTTGCCGTCTCTGCTTCGTGGCTTTGGCTTGTGGTCTCCTTAAAACATATGTGCCTGGTTCCAAATTCGAAGTAGTGTTGCCATTGAATTTGGAAACACTATTGCACTTCCTACATGCGACGAGATTCTTAATTTCCTCCCCGTATCGTTGCACCGTCTCCGCTTCTGGCTCTTATTAAATTTGCCCGATATGAGCTCCAACTTAACCTCTTGCAGACTAAGATTTACTGGGCGTGAAGAGCTCTGTTTTTTATAGGTTATTAATTTTTGTTTCGCAAAAAATACTAAAAGGTATTTATTTATTATTTTTTTTTTTTTTTTTTTTTTTTTTTTTTTTTTTTGATATTTAGCAACACCTACCCTGTGTCCACTTATTATTTGCCCCAAAATTATTTATTAGGTGGGGAAGACTTAATATTATTTATTTGTTTTTTATTTGTTGAATTGTATTTTATTTGATTATTGTATTTATTTATTATTTTGTTTTTTTTTTATTTGTTTTGTTAATATATAAAATATATAATATTAATGTTTTAGATTTGTGTATTGTTTTGTTGTATGATAAAAATTTAATTTTTTAATATATTTATTTTGTGTTTTGTTTTATATACTATATATATTTATTTTTTGTGTTTTTTTTTTTTTTCTTTGACACAAATATAAGGAGTTTTGAGAGAGCGAGTGAGCCTACCTTGTTTAGTATATCTTGGCTTAGCCCATCACCAAGCCTTGACAGATATGTCTCTAATTTTAGGGTTGAATGATTGTAGTCTAATCGGGGGTGTCACAGAAATCTCTAGAGATTTTGGCCTCGGTTGGTTTGCAATACGCTTGAAAAATCCGTCGGTGTCCCAGAACTTCAAGAGATTTCATTTTCTTATTTGAAAATCGAGTTGGAAGATTTGTATACATGCTTAATGGTCCATCTCTATCTAATCTATAAACAGGGTTGCCCTTTCTCGCAAAATAAATTTCCCATCTTCTAGTTATGAGTTAATTTGTGTAACATTAAGATGTTAGCACTTTTCCATGCAAGGGGAAAGTAGCTGAGTCTGAGAGCCGCATTGTATATGAGCAACAAGAAAAGTATTGCTTTACTAGGGAGTAGCTTTACTGTCCTATTGTCCATCTCGTCTTCTCCAGGAGCTTTGTTGTTCTTAAGTGAGGCTATTTCACCTTTGACCTCATCAAACGAGATAGGTCTGGAGGGCAGCGCCATTTGAAGAGGCACATCCAATGTCTCCTGAACCAATTGCAGTCTGTTAGCAGAGGTAGCGCTAAAGGGCTGAAATCTTTCCTCAAGGTTGGAGGCAAAGGCTTCAGCTCGGTCCTGAGGATGTTTTGCCCAAGTTCCATCAGGATTTCTGACCGGAAATTTCGGCTGAGTGTGCCTTTTGTACCTCTTGGTGAGCTGCCATAGAGCATGTCTGGAGTCCTCATTGGGCGTAGCATCCTCAAGTAACTTATCGGTGGTAGCCTTCTTGATTGTGGACAGGACCTTCTTGACGCGGTTCGCTATTCTCCTGTATATCCTGTCAATAGCAGGGTCATACGTTCTGATGTATTCCCTTCTCAGACGTTTCTTGAGCGCAATTAGTCCCTCAGCTTCCGGCGTCAATACAATATCCCTACGTGTTGTGTGTGAGTGGAGTGGGTTTGGTGGAGCAGCGCTCGTTGCAGCAGTCTTGATCTTGCTCATGAGCAGGTCAATAGCCTCATCAACGTCTTCAGTTGTCTTGATCTCCATGTTGAGGAAGAGAGACTCGCTCGACTCGTTCTGAAACTTTTTAAGATCAGATCCAGGGCGGACTATCCTGTTTCTGATCGGTGTTGTTAGAGTACTCAGGCCCAGTGTAGCCACTAAGGGAAAATGGTCAGAGGTCAGATCGTATTCCTCTTGTACTGATAGAAGATGTCCTGGAAGACCCTTGTAGAGGAAAAAGTCCAGGCAGGTGGGTGTCCCTACCCTATTGTAGGGATAATAGGTGGGTCTACCTGTTGCCAAGACCTGTGTAGCGTCACCAGTTATGGCCTGATGCAGTGCTGCGCCTCGAGAGTTGGCCCTGAAGTCACCCCAAATCCGGTGCTTGGCATTGAAGTCTCCTCCGATAATCAATTTCTGGCCAAGTTGGCCAAGAAGCACCTCGAAACCTGTAGAGCTCCACGGTATAGATGGTGGCAGGTACACCGCTCCCACAAGGACTTCTCCAAATGAAGTGGACACCATTACCGCAGCGAGCTGAATATTGATATTGGTGACTGGGTGGAGGTGGTAGTGGATCAGCTCCTGCTTCACTAAAATACAAGAACCCCCTCCAGGGTGATCAGCACGATAGCAGGCGTATCCATCCATGACAAAGTAGTTTCCTGCGTGTAAAAACGTCTCTGAGATAAGCATAATATCGACATTGTGGTTAGAAAGGAATAGCTTTAGCTCGTTAGCGTTGGGAATTATGCTACGAGCGTTCCAGGAAAACCTCCTCAAGAACTGGAATCTTACAGACCCATCAGTCTCCTCCCAGCCTTTGGCAAAATGCTGGAGAGATGCTTACTGCGTAGAATACTGGAAACGCCCGCAGTAAAACGCAAGACTCCTAAGTTCCAGTTTGGATTAGGCTGAGAGAGTGGTCAACTTCGTCCTGGAAGGATTCCACGCCAAGGAGTACGTTATGGCAGCTTACTTGGATTTCCAACAAGCAATTGACCGCGTCTGGCATGATGGCCTACTGACAAAAATAAAGGGAACGCTCAATCCTCAAATCTTTCTGATGGTCAGATCATTTTTATCCGACAGGACCTTTAGAGTGGTCCACTATGGCCTTGCGTACCGAAAGAAGAGGGTTTTCCAGGCCAAACTACTGCGAAGAGTCACAGGTGCTGAGTGGTACATTCGCACAAGGGATATAGAACGAGAATGCGGGGTGCCTATGGTTGGCGACATCATCAATAAACAGGCCGCACGCTACCTTGACAAAGTAGCTTTCCACCCAAACAATCTTGCCAGACGCCTCCTGCGAAGGAGGAGGATTAACGGGATCAGGGCAAGAAGGAGACTTCAAAGAATCCACGCAACTGACCTTGCTGACCGAAGGATCTAGTCTTTATACTGAGATAATTGCCTTAAATTTGCATCATACAAAGCTTCACTTCTTAACTCACTCTTATACATATACATCAATGCTCACCTGAAACAAAGTACTAGATACTTACCTTTGGATAAAAACTAAAACTAAAATATACACAATCATAGAATACAAACACGATATTCTAACTTCAAAACATATTATAAATCTTACGTTAAAATCCCAACTAGAAGATATAAACAAATAGCAAACTCGATATACAAATAACTACAGAAAATGAATTAATGAAAAAACTACAATATAAGTTATTTTAGGAGTAACAGTAAATTGTAAGTACTTTAGAATTGGGGTTTCTGAATTACCAAAAAAAATAATAAAATCAAAATTTTAAGCCAAAAAAAAAAAAAAATAAGTTAATTTAATGTTGAACTGAAATTTTTGATTGTGTTGTATGTCTTATGTTGCATTTTTAAATTATAATTCAAATTTAAGTCATATTCTCCATAAATATATTGCAATATTTAAAAATTTGATGACGCCAAACATGAGGTATAACTTGCAGCCCTTCAGCAGCTGGCTGCAAGTAGATGGCGCTGCAATTGAGAAAGGGAGCCATTGTGCCAAGAGCTTTGTCAAATCTCCTAACACAACACGGTAGGTTTGAAACCAACCAAATGTAATTTCTGTGGCACTTAAGAATTGGAATTCGGTTGGAATTTGGTTGGAAGCGGTTTCTGTGGCACCCCCGATTGAAACGCAAATTTTAAATAAACAAATAAACGGCATATTTAATTCGAGTTTGATGCAACCTATCCAGAAAAAGAATTTTGATGAAACATTAAAATTTTTTTGGATGGTGAATTAAGCTAAATCTCCCATCAAAACACGAGAGTTTTGAAACCAACCAAAAGAGATTTCTGTGACACCGAGAATTGGAATGGGAAGATTGAAAATATGACAAATATCAAACCCGCAAAGGACTTCATTGATTTTTTTTTCTCGAAATTAAAAAAATTATTTTAAATTTCTTATGTATTAAAGCTTTCGATAAATGATCATTGTGAAGAACTTAAAAATATCACATTTCTTGAATTAGCTCTTCTTAATATATCAAGACTTTAAACGTCTTTTAGGGCGCGCGCACACTTGCAACTGAAAGATAAACTGATGGCTGACCATTATATTTAAGTAGGGCAGTAAGCCGAAATAAACATACATGTTTGATTGATTCCGCAATGCTGAACTTACAACTGAATTTTAAAGATCAAACCAGTGCATGTTGTGCATTCTAGCAAGGTCAGCCTTAAGTTCTGCCTTCAGTTCATCATTCAGCCACATGTGTTCGCGCGCCCTTAATAATTAAAGTTTTGCATTAATTTCCATTTTAATGTTGTCCGAATTAGCGATTAAACAAAATTTTTCCTGAACCCCGGTTCGAAACGGAACCTTGGTTCAGCGACCTTCTGAACCCGCTCCGTGAACCCGAACCCAAACATTTTAGGGGGTTTGAACCCCGGAGAGAACCACTCCCGATTTTTAGAAGGTTTGCAGCCCTGCTTATGATTTCATTATATGAGATACTAGCAAAACCCACCGCGACTTTGTCCGCGTGTCAGTTGTATAAATTTGGGTTGAAATTGTGAAGCGTAAAGTGTGTACATTACAAATCATGTTTGTTATAGACAACCATTAAAGAATACTTTTGTTTCATTAGCAAATAACCCGTCGCGCTTCGCTGCGCCTTCAACAGTATAGAACCAATGCACACCCACTTCCCATCCACATCCCACCCAATTCCCATCATCTTTCCACCCAGTTTCCTCCTACATCCCCCCCACTTCCCATCCACTTACCACCCACATTCCACCCACTTGCCACCCACTTCCAGCCCACTTCCCGCCCACATCCCACCAACTTCCCAACCACTTCCAAAGCAACTTACCACTCACATCCTACCCACCTCCCATCCACTTCCCAACCACTTCCCAGTGGGCATCCCGGAGGTATTTCCAACATCGGAAAATGAAAACACAACTGAATTCTCATTTTGACCTTACAAACCGAGTTTCAAGCCGATCGGATGAAAAATATTTTATTTCATGCAGAATTTTCCGGGAATTTTTCGACCGTTAGCTCAAATTTTCCAACATCGGAAAATAACATTTCAAATTATTTCGTATTTTACCCATACAAACCGAGTTTCAAGCCAATCGGATGAAAAATAGTTATTTTGCATGCCGAATTTTCCGACCGTTTTTCTGGAGGCCGGATTTTCCGAAATCAGGAAAACACGGGTCGAATCATTTCGCGTACTATGCTTACAAACCAAGTTTCAAGTCAATCGGATAAAAAATAAAATTTTTCCCATACAAACTTTTCCGACGCTTTCCGACTTATCCGGGTGTAATTTTGTAAATTTTGAACGAAGGTCTATGCCAAATCTCAAACCTGTAGTATAAGCCGTTTAGGCTGTGTGTTGATAATATGTCAGTCGGGCGTACAGATTTATATATATAGACTACACAAAAGTTAAATAAGACGGAATATTCTTGGATCCAAGCCCAAAAAATACTGAAATCAAGCATGATTTTTTATCAAATTAAAATTCTCGGTTTTAAATTAAGTCGGCTTGATATCAAGTAGAGATTTTCTTGGCTGTAAGCATAAAGGAGTATAGTTTTCAAGCGCATAGATTAACAATATACCTGATATGGGAATAGAGGGGGAGGAGGAGACACTACCACCGACCCACACCACACCACCTGCTTTTTTCTAAGTTGTAATTAATTTTAAGGTAGCATTAAACATTTGTTTTACTTACTTTATTGGGACTTGAACCTCGGACCTCCGAAGACTGAACACACGGACGACGACACCTTGAGCCACTCGACTATTAGCCGTAAGCAATATGTGGCGTCGAAACCATATTTAAGAATGTACGCAATCCATTTTGTAGGCATTTTGCCCTTCAGAGAGCAACAAGGGTCGTTGTCGAGAGGACTAGACATTCGCTTATAAAAGCGTTATATGCGTTTTCAAACAAGATTTAAAAAAAAAATCAAAAAACATGAAGAATTCCCGCTTAAACTTTATCTTTAACTAGCTGAACCCGCCACGACTTCGTCCGCGTGCAAGTTTTGAAAAAATCGTAGTAAGTAGAAAAAGTTGTATAGCTCTTTGAACACTAAGTTTGAATTTAATATTTTTGTTACAACGCAAATTTTTTTTAATACCATTGGTTTCATTTGCTTAATTTTTGGACAGTTTCAAGTTTACGATTGATTAAAATAAATCAATCTGGCCATCAATATTACGCTGGCTCTATGTATCGCTACGTTTGCACATAACTTCAAAATCTGGGAAAAGAGGATTAAGTAAGGCGTGGAAAATGCAGTGGGCTGATAATTAATTCTATCCCGAACCAACCAAAATTTTCAAGTCGCGCGGAAATTCCAGAATTAAAAATTTTTCCCTTCTTGTCTTGTGAATGCTGAACAGACTATAGTATATTCTTCTTCCTAAGGACTATGTAAGGAATTTAATGTCAAGGGACATTTTATTTATAAGTGCGCACCTATATTCATTTGTTTAATATTAGATCTCCAGGATATTCTCTTCTGATCAATTTATGTAAATCAACACAGTATGAGAGTATGTAACTATTTGAACATGTGTACCAGGCACCTACCAAACAGGGAAACTTCATTTCTTAAAAATAGAAAAATAAAAGCGAATTTAACTTTTCTTTTTAAAAGCGGAAACAAAATATTTTTTAATGTACCCCCCCCCTGATTTTTGATCTCATGCAAATAATTTTTAATATGATGTGCCACCTTTCTATTTTACTATACGTCAATTGTTAAGTTCGTGTTTAGTCAAAGTGCTTTCGTTTTTTGTTTGTTTTTGTGTAAAGAAAAAAAAATATTTACACACCCCCCCTCTCCCTTTTTCTTTTCTTTCCCGCTCCCCCCACCCCTCCACTTTCCCCCCTTTTCCCCCCCCCCTTGCCTTCATAAAGATTTTGACTCAAAAAGTGATACGTCGAACCAAAAAACTGAAAGGTAGACAAAACCCTTGGGTTTTACTGCGTTTCTTTTCTTAACGATACTATATCTCGTAAAGTATTTTGTATTTTGCTTTTATGTCCTTAGCAAAGTTGTTGCTCTTGGCTTGGCCTACAAAACATTCCTTTGAAGCAAATCAAAAAAATTACATCTTCGTACTTAAAATTATAAAAGATATCCAAAAAAATCCAAGTTTTCACAACTTTTTTCCAGTTTTCCAACTTTTTCCTGAAACCCGTTACCAATTTGGACAAGTAATATAGGTAAAAGTTGTTGCTTGGACCAAAATAAACAAACCGTTAGTACGAACAAACTTCATTAAAATACTCTTTCATATAGTTAAAAGCCCAAAAGCATGAAAAACTGTCATAAAAATTCGAAAAAAAAACGAATATTATCGGTAAAAAAAGTAAATAAATTAAATTTCTTTGGTTACATTTTTTAAGTTATATTTTTTTCGCAATTTTATTGATTTAATACAAAACAATCGAAATTTTTGATTGTGTCAGTCAATTTCTACCAAAAACTGTAATTTTTCGAGTTTTGGTTTAAATTATACATACTTTAGGGCCCTTAACTATATGAAGGACCTATCGAATGAAGTTGGTATGTTCCAACCGATTGTTTATTTCAGTCTAAGCTACTTTTTCGTCCTCCATTGTTTAGTCAAATTCGTTATAGTTTTCAAGAAAAACTTGAAAAACAGTACAAAACGAGGGGAAAACATGATGATTATACGACATTTTTGCAATTTTGAGTTTAAAGATGTGACTATTTTGACTTGTTACTCAGAAATGTTTTGTAAACCAAGACAAGAGCAACAACTTCCTTTAAGACGTCAAATCGAAATTCCAAACAGTTTATGAGATATAGAGTTACAAGTCCCAATCATATGCTTAAAACTTAAAAGTGCTATAAAAAGAAATCGGCAGCTAACCAGACCAAACCCAGCGAAGGTTTTTGTACTACCATCATACCCTCTCAGAATTTTTTGGTCTCGACCGTATCAACTTTTTAGTGTTGCACAGTGTGAAGAAGCAGATTAAATGCTACAACGATCAGGTGGGAAATCGATCTACCTGTCTGTTTGCTTTTGCATAATGCCGGGCCGGCGGCCTATCGATTGCATTGGGCCGAATCCAATGTGCATGCCAGCAACAACAACCATGAGCTATAAAAGTGGCTTCTGGTGGTGGCCAACTAGACAGTGGGGCAACAAAGCTCGTTCAACTTACTTCGAATTCCTTAAAAAAGTATGACCTTTCGTGGAAAAAATGCTGTGGTCACTGGCGGAGCCGGTGGAATAGGACTTCAAGTATCCCGTCAGCTACTATCGGCTGGGGCAGCGGTGGGTAGAGCAAGCCTTCTAATGAATTTACTTATGCTTAGCCTCATGTTGTTCCCCCTAGAAGTTGGCCATCATAGATTTGCAGGACAATCTGGAGGAGTTTGTCAAATTGCGTGCCGCTCATCCCACCCAGAGTGTAATGATCATCAAAATGGATGTGGCCAATCGCAAGGGTGTGGAGGCCACCTATGAGGAGATTATGAAGACCTTTGGCAGTATTGATATTGTGGTGAATGTGGCGGGTATATTCAATGACAAGGATGTACAACGCACCTTGCTGGTCAATTTGGGTGGCATCATAAATTCCACCTTGAGTGCCTTGCAGTACATGAGCAAGGAGAACGGTGGCAACGGTGGAATTATAGTGAATATGAGTTCGGTGGTGGGTTTGGAACCCATGTTCATTATACCCGTTTATGGAGCCACTAAGGCGGGTGTTATTAACTTTACCCGCTGCCTGGGAGTGAGTATGAAGAAGTTTACTCTTTTTTGTTCAGTTGAACAAACTCAACCATATTTTCTATTCAACAGAATGAGAATTTCTATAAACGTTCGGGCATTAAGTTTATCACGGTTTGTCCTGGAGCCACCATGACGGATATGTTTACAAATTTCACCGAGAAAATCATATTCCCGGAGACAAGTGATGAGACCTATAAAATTCTGGATAGACTCAATAAGCAAAGTGCCACGGATGTGTCCAGATGCATAATGAGTGTCATGGAGAAGGAGAAAAATGGAGCCGTTTATGTCATTGAGGGTAAACGTGTGTTTCCACTCGATATGAAGCCCCAATGGACGGGCAAAGAGCAGGTCTAAAAACCGTCAAATGCGAGTGTGGAGCGAAATGCTGTTGCTGTTTTTGTAAATTGTAACTAATCCAAGTATTTAAATGTGAATAAAGAATTAAAGTCACTTGAAAAAAGTAAAGAGAGGGAACTAGAAAGAGACCCAGCAGCTAACCAAAATCTTTACTAACGACCCTGTTCCGAATTCCGCGTCAATTTTCGTGTAAACTTCTAAAATTCGAATTCAATTTGTATAAATTAATACGTAAGAGACAAGCTAATTTGTGGTTACTCGATCCCGTGGCAATTCTCTCTCAAATTAAACTCACTTGGGGAAAAAGCAATCGGTTTCAGCTGCTCAGACAATTCCGAGTGTTATACCTGATACCTGATAGTAAACGTAAGTATATCAGTCACCTTCTATACAGCGTTTACACGAAAATCGAGTCGAAATTCTGAACAGGGCCGTAAGTATTCACACATATTGTTGTTGTCAACGCGTTCACATTTTTAAGTTACTCTCTTTCTCTAAATGTAAATGAAAAAGAATGTCTTAAACACGCGTATGTATGCAAATGTGTAGAAGACGCCGGCATCTTGACAGTTTGTCACCTTGGCGCCGATAACTTGACAGTGGATGGAAGTGAGTAATGAACATTTTATATTCGCGCTTTGATTCTTGGAAAGTTTGCTTGTGGACAAGAAAGATCACACACACATTCGCACTGTCAAAGTGATATTTTATACCAAATACCCCTTAACCATATTAGGTAAAAGTCCCCCAAAACTAAGTGCCAGCTTTGCCGTCTAGTTGTGGCTCAGAACCGAAACTAGTACCAGTACAACGATTAGGTTTTTATCGGTCATTGTGGTTCCAAGAATATCGGTTCTCAGTTACCGAAATACAAAAAATTTCAAATATCAGTTGAGGTTCTGGTTCTGAGTTTGAATCGGTTCTGTTCAGTAAACGATTGCAGTTCTGTATTTATTTTTTATTAAATTTCTCACACCATTTTAGTATGAACCAAGATGGGTTTTCATAATCAAAAGTATCAGGATATTCAACAAATCGTTCATAACGCAGTATTGGCAAATCCTTATGTGATGGCGAAACTACTCCAAAAATCGAAGCGAGCTCAAAATTATCATTTATTGTGGAGAGAAATTCTTCCTTCTGGTCATCTGGTGGTATAATGCATAGTCCAGGTGCCTCTTCAGTTCTCATCCTCTTCAAGTTGAATAAACATGCTCGGCAGTAGTTGGCTGCGGTGTGTTTACTGTGACTGCAGAGGCTATCATTCCGATCCCATACCTCCTCGTGGTGTGAAATGGTCGATGTTACTTTTGAAAAGATCGTCAATGAGTTATTGAGCTGAAAAGGTGGAAATCCACTTTCAACCGTCATTTTACGGCCCATGTATGCCAACAGAAATCCATTGACCATATTCTCTATCTCACTCGAAAAGCATATACGTCCAGAAAGATCATCCTTAGTGGAAAACTGAATGTTTTGCAATTTAGCTTTAACACGGGCATCAAACTTTGGGCATGGCTGATATCCCAAACAATTTCGGGTAAACTTCGATCCAGCTGGAAACATCCAATCAGGTAAGGGATTCCACTCCACTGAGTCACCGTCCTCAAACTGTTTTAATTGAAGCACCAGAGCCTTGGATATGTAGGGTGATGCATAGCATTCGTAGAGATTATGTGTGTTGGCATCTATAATGCCAAATGTGCCTGGATCTACCTTATGATCTCCATTAGTAAAGGATGGCTTAGGTATGGCATCTTTGGGTATGTTAATCTTGACATCTCCCTGCACGGTACGGCAATTCCCAATGGCTTGCAGATATTCATATACGGCCGGATGAAACAATGGGCCATAACTAAAGAATCGATAGGGATGCCCTTCGTTCCAGTAGCTACTATCAGGATACTCATGCTGTACATAATGAATTAGATAAGCATTCAATCGACTAAAGCAACTGTGTTGGTATACACAGAACGGCAGTCTGTTCTCGATAGTAAAATCAACATCTTCATCATCAGATGATGAATAATCTGTGTACATTTTTTGTTTCATATGTTTGTACGAGCCCTCGATGACAGCGGCAAATCCAGAAAAGTCCAGATTATGTACCCCAGTGTAGCCAGTATCCAACAGCCTGGAAGTGTACAATCGTGCGTAGTGTTCTGATTGCTGGGCAAGTTGATTGATTCTATTTTCATAGATTGGTAGGGACTGCCATAGCTCTGGTTCATAGCGTTTGGCAGAAAAAAGTTTTGGCTTATAAATGGACTTGCTCTCAAAATTGTCATTTATGGTAGCCAGAAATGCCTCCCGTTGGTCCTTGTCCCGCGGTATAATGCATAATCCAGGTGCTTCGGCAGTTCTCCTCCGTCTTAGGCTATACAAACTGGCTTTCCAATTGGTTTCTGGATGTTTAATATAACAACAGTTTAGTTCGGAAACCAAATCGCCTATACGAGTGGAGTCCGGTTGGGGTTTGGCGTAGGTTGTTATAATGTTTAGTGCGTTATTGCATTTGAATGGCGGAAAGCATTCTTTGATTTGAATTTTACGGCTATTTAATCGTAAATAATTATTTACCATATCCTCAACTTCATAGGATATGCATAAGCGACTGCGTTCGTCCGTGCTGAATCGAATATTCTTCAGCTTATCTGAGTTTGCCTTTAAAATCCAAAGATCTTCCTGATAACCCAAACAATTTCGGGTAAATTTCGCTCCAGCTGGATACATCCAATCAGGTAGGGGGCTCCATTCTGGCGAGTCACCGTCCTTAAATTCCATAACTTTAAGTATCAAAGCCTTGGATATGTAGGGTGAAGCATAGCATTCGTAGAGATTGTGTGTTTGGGCATCTATTACACCAAATGTACCTGACTCCACCTGTTGATCTCCATTATTCAGGGCTGGCTTTGGTATGGCATCCTCGGGCACGTTAATCTTGACATCACTACCTTGATCTGTACAATTGCCAATTGCTTGAAGGTATTCATAAATATACGGATGGAAATATTGTGCTGTATACATTCGCAAACAATCCAGATCGGATCGAAAATGTTCTTCCTTTAGATAATTCATGAGGTGGGCATTCAAGCGGCAGAAGCAGCTGTGCTGGTAAACACAGAAGGGTAAGTCCGCTTCTATCCTGTAATTCAAATGCCTCATCTCTTTGTACGAGGCCTCGATTACGGCAGGAAATCCAGAGAAATCTAAATTATGCTCAGACACTTTGAAAATTTTTAATGTATCCTTAAATCCTTCCATGTCCCACAAATCTTGTGAATTTGTCTGTGTTTCCTTCCGGTCACCCTTATCTCCGTTACGACGTCTAGGTCTGCGTTTGCCCATTTTATTTTCTTTCTTTTATTATTATTAATCCTGGCCACGTTCTTTTTCAGAAAAACTTTTAATTATATTCAGATGTGTTGACATTTGTATTTGACTTGTATTAAGTTAGCGACGAACTGGAATGATGAGAATGGAACTTAAAATGGGATTTGTAAAAACATTCCATTGACTAAAAAAAATGTGATTTGTACGAAATAAATTTCTTTAAAAGCTTTGAAAAATTTTGAAAATTAAAAATACCAGTGCAAATAGCAAAAGATGCTACAGGAGATGATTAATGAAGTGCTAAGATCCTGCCTATAATGGGGACTGGAAACAAACACGGAAAAGTCTAAAACAATGATAATTCGAGATGGCCGAGCAGTGGCGTAGATAGGGGGGTGATTAAGATGATCAATCCCCCCCCATTGAGTTTACAAATCGGAATTACAAGGGACGAAATCGAAGATGAACAAAGCATATAATCCAAAAACTTGACCTAATTTTTTAAAACAAATAACACAGTGCAACAGTCAAAATAACTACCAAGCTACACTATGCGGAATCGATAGTGCTACCCGAACATGTTTTCCGGGAGTATTTCTTAATTACGCTAATTTGATCTCAACTTGTTAAAAAGTGTATTAGCATGTTAAAATGTTTTATACAGTCTTAAATTGGCCACCTTTTTGCTGATATATTACAGAATTTTCGAAAAACCATCAAACAATTATTTTTTTCTTAATTCATGGATAAAAACAAGTAAAACGAGTAATGTTTTGCTCTAAAAGCTTAAAAAATTTAATTGGCTGCTATTTTGGTGAAAAACTTTTGTTCATTATAAACAATGACAACCAAAAACTGATTTTTTTTAAATTCACACTTTTGGGACCCTTTTGGAGGAATTTGAAGTGTTCAGATTGTAAAGCTTTGTTCAGAAGAGTTGATTGGTATCTTAAAAGCTTCTCTTTTGCCAAAGAAAGAATGCAAAAAACTCTGATTTTTTAAAAGTTATACACGAAAAAAAAGTTTTTTAAGAAATACTCCCGGGAAACATGAATTTTTTAAAAACCTTTGTATGAAGAAACGGAGTTATACAACTTTGCCGAAGACAGTTTGCAACTATCACTTGCAGCTATGCATGAGCTGTATGCCCAAAACTAATAACAACTTGTTTTGGTTGGCACACCCAATTTCAAAAACTTTGAGGGTCCATAAAAAAAAAGTGCTTCCAATCTAGCCAAACGCTAATAGGGATTTACTCAGTTCATGTAGCACTATTGATTCCGCATAGTGTAGCTTGGTAGTTTTAAAAAAGTTGATATTTGTCGCACAGTGTAGTTTAATAAATAAGATAAGGTTATATTGTAGTAAGGAATACTAATTCCTACCTTCTCTTAGAAACTTGTAAAAAAATTTCTTCGCTAGATCGCGATTTATAAAGAAGTTTCATGGAAATCGCAGGGTACATGTTTTTTACATACATGTTTCTTTTTAAATGAAATTGGAAAAAATCAGGTTTTATAAAAAAATGTTTTTTCTACGAGAGGAAATTTCTGTCTTTCTGCGTACGGAGCTTCAACAACAAAATTTAATTCCATTCCCATTTTCCTAGCTTAGGTCTCACAGGCAAATAATTTGCCCAAATTTTGCAAAAGCTTGGCTAAATAGCCATGATCGCAGATTTTGCATGACTTAAATCTAAAACTATTGTTTCCTAGGGAGCGCAACTTTTTCCGACCTAGAGTCAGCTACACTCACAAATTATTGTTTCCTACGTAAATTAGTTGATCAAATTTGGCCCGAAAATTCCCTAATTTTATTAAAATATAAGCCAAACTTTTATAAAAATGTGGGCAAAATTTTTTCCTGTGGGAAGTTAACACGAGTTTATTTTTTTAGTTGAGTTGAATGTTGTACTTTGCTTCAAAATTATTTTTTCTTGACAACATTAGTAGAAAAAATTTTGGAAATATTTGACAAAAATTGTGGAAACGGAATTTGTAAAATTTTTGCTGTCAAGTCGTTTTGGAATTTTCAAACGATTATGGCAGCTCCGGCATGGAGTCCGAGTCGTTGGGGCCAGTACATGTAGGCACAGGTCACTGAAGATTTGGTAAAGGTACCAATGAAACAGCTGTATGTCTACCTAGCCTCCTTTGTGTTGTGTTGTGTTTCCTGCTTTTTGAAGTTATGTGCAAACATAACGAAACCTAGAGCCAGCGTACTATTGATGGTTTGATTATCATAAAGGTCGTTAAAGCACACACATGTGTTCGCTCTATATCTATAAAAAGAAGAGTGTACTGACTGACTGACTGATTCACTGACTCATTGGCAATCATCGCACAGCCTAATGGGTAAGAGATAGAGGGCTGTAATTTGGACAGGAGTTCTGTTAGTGGTGAAGGTGCGTACTAAGACGGAGCCCACGAGGAAAATGGACGGAAAATTCTGCATTCAAAAAATTATTTTTCTTCCGATTGGCTTCAACCTCGGTTTGTAAGGATAGAATACGAAATAGTTTGAAATATGATTTTCTGATGTTCGAAAATTTGACCCAAAGGTCGAAAAATTCAGCATAAAAACTATTTTTTATCCGATTGGCTTGAAACTCGGTTTGAAATACGAAATAATTTAAAATGTGATTTTTCAGTGTCGGAAAATCCGCTCCCAGGAGTAAGAACGACCGGAAAATTCTGCATGAAATGTATCTATTTCTCATCCGGTTGGCATAAAATTCGGATTGAAAAGATATAATACGAATTAATTTGAAATGTGACTTTCCAATGTTGGTAAATTTGACCCGACGGTCGGAAAATTTCCGGAAAATTCTGCGAAAAGAAAACTATTTATCATCCGATTGGCTTGAAGCTCGGTTTCAATGAATGAAATTGATTCCAATTCCAATGACGGAAAATCTGATCCCCGCGAGTGAAAATGCACAGAAAATTCATGCAAAAAAAACGTTTATCATCCGATTGGCTTAAAACTCGGTTTGGAACGATAAAATACGAATTTGAAGCATGATTTTCCAATGACGGAAATTCCGCCCCCAGGCGTGCGAATTCCAGGAAAATTCTACTGATCTCTGATTCTCTGACTTGAGACTCGGTTTGTAATAATAAAAATGCGAAAATGTTAAGTGTGATTTTCCAATGATGGAAAATCCGACCCCGGGAGTAAAATGACCGAAAATTCAGCATGCAAAAAAAATTTTTATGTGATGGATTAAACTGGGACAGGGAAGTTTGGGAAGTGGGTGGGGATGGGGGAAGGATATGGGCTGATATTGGTTCTATACGGTCAAAGGCGCAGCGAAGCGCGACGGGTTATGTGCTAGTATACTATATAGCAGCACAGCAAGAACCTCTCCTGTTGATGGTAGTGTATTAAAATCTATGAACGCTTGCATAGATCCAACCAAATAAACTGGGACAGTCGTACATTCTTCTTGTATATTGTCCATAATCAGCAATCATCATCAATTTCGCGACGTCCGTTTGAGTAGCTTCACAAATGTATGACATTTTATAATTATTTTTTGAACAATTTTGTCAAAATTGTTGTCTGCCTACTATGACGTGCCTAGGCAGCTCAAAGACAAATTAAGGGGAAATTTGATCTTTTAAAACCTTCTCGAGGCCATCAAACATCCGAATATATCGACCCCTGTGCGCGAAAACATCGTATGTGCCATTTTTTACGAAATTGACATTTTGATGCAAATTAGTTCTAAATCCACTTACCCATCGTCTGGTAAAATTATATAGCGATAGTCGCCACGGTTACGGAGATACAACAAAATCAATTTAATCGTATGTGCCAGCGATGAGTTTTTTTCTTGTGGGCGAAATGATCGTATGTGCGACACATTACTGATATTTAACAGTCTGGTGGGAAAATAGCTAAATTGGCAATGCTGATGGCAATGGGGCGAGTCAGGAGAGCACACTCTCACACCCTTGCGCTGTCAGTAACAGTTTTCTCAGAAGGAATTTTCAAAATTTTTTCATCTTTCTTACCTTGATCTGCTGCATTCAAATTGAACAGTAAATTTTTGCATTTGTTCTTTAAAGATCAAATTTTAATATAATAAGTCACAAGTCTGATTTAGTTACTTAATGTGGACATTAGTTGATCCTAATGCAAAGGTGGTTCCTCACAATAAAACGCATTAACAGAAAATAGAACTCTTAAAATCATACTTCGAGAAACTTTCCTGTACTGTTTTGATTTAATATTGGCTTTCACTTAAAAAAGGACAGTAAGAAAATATTAAGTTTCTTAATGAAGAAGCCAAAAAATATAGCATGAATACAGACGAGTTTCAGATGCACATCAATGACAAGGATGAGAGCAAGTGCCTTTTTTTAAGAAAACGAAAAGAAAGTAAGAATAGCTTAAAGTTCAGATGCGCTAGTATCGATTTACAAAAAGTCTTGAACACTCCATTCGAAAAAGTATTACATTTTTTGATTCTCGAAAATATGCCTACTAAAATTTTAGCGTTTACAAAAGCTGTACAAGAAATTCCTTTTGTTTTTTATGGGGTGAGCGTGGGGATAGCCCTTTACAAATATTTACTTATCATAGACTTTTTGTTTTTTTGTTTGACTCCATACATAGCAAAATTGAATCTTATATGCGAACCATTTGGGCACCTAGTGACGCAGCGCACGACTGCATCGAAATGGGGCATACCGATTTTCCAAAGTGGAAGTCATTTGCGAATGCATTATATCCCAGTAAATTTAAATTGAACATAAATTCGATGCACATTGCCAAATTTCAGAAAAATTCAGGTTCTATTGAACTACAATATGGTGGTAAAAAATAGTATTCCACCAATATATCATGATGAATATTTAAATCTGCAAAATTCGTCAAATTTAAGTCTCTTTTGGTTGAGAGCGACGAGGAAGACTAATCTATTTGTTAAAATGAAAATTTTCTTTAATTTAGTTTTATAAGTACATACTTGAAATAAAAATCATGAATATTTTATTTTTCATTGATCTTTTATAAAAAATATTACTTTTTTTTGTATATTTTTGTTTTATATATTTTGTTTTTGTTTTTATATATTTTGTACAATTTTATCTATTTAACAAATTATCGTAAGTGCCAAACTTGACGGAGCACTTAAGTAAATTTGGGGGCAAAAACATCGTATGTGCCAAAAGTGTGATTTTGGGAAAAATATCAGTTGTTTCACAAAAAAGTTATGAGTTTAGTTAAATAAATTGATAAACGTTGCACATCTAAAGATTGGTAGCGATTTTGCCAGCCACCGCATCGAAAAGTAGAAAAATCGCTCTCCTGTAAAATTTGGTTTTTGGCACATACGATTTTTTCGCGCACAGGGGTCGATATGATTTTGAGTTTTTGCTAAATTCTTTATGAAATATACTTAATTTTTTGAGCCATGTTGTGCAAAGAACTATAAAAAAATTTAACTTTTCATGTAAGGCAGGTACGGAAGCTTGGTATGGAGATACCCGCGAAATGCCCGCGAAATGAAAAAGTCCATATAAAAAAAATGATTTCGCACGGATTTCGCAGGTTGCTGTTTCGTGAGTTGGTATGGAGTTCACGCGCGAAATTGTCATATCGATAACAGAGCGTTGCCACCCGACGTCAATGTGTCACGCGATAGTCACGCAATGAGAGATGATTTCGTAGGTGTGAAATATATGTAAAACATATTTTTCGTACTCATGGCGGTAGGCACCATATTTGTACATACAAGTGTTTTGGCGCGGAGTTTTAAAATGAGTAGGACAACTATACAAAAACATTAAAAAGGATGAACAACTTTTCATTGGAGGAGAAGATGGCCCTAGCTCATCCATGAAAAGCATTATGATAGCGGGTTGACAAAAATTATCTGGGAAAGTATAGATATTTATTGAGTTTAATTATGCTATTCACAATTGATTGTTTTTGCTAGGAGATCATTGCAACGCGGCTTGGGCTTCGTTAAAGGACAGCGCCACCGTTCGCTGGCGGCGTCCTAAGTGAAAGTGTGTGCAAGAGTGAAAGCGGTGGTGTAGTATCCATCGCAACTCAAGGAGGCAGCGATGTGAAGTGGCAGTTAGCTCCACTCATGTCGTTTTTGACCAACTTGCGGCACAAGGAATGTGTGCGTATGCCATGCACATATAAACAAATATGTGCTGATTCTCTTTTCAAGAACATTAGCTCCTCATTCGAGAGGGCTGATGATGAGGATCTTGGCCCAGCACAAGAGGATTCAATTGTGGACGACGGCGATTCCGTATGTCGAACGGATGAGCCGCAGAACTTTTCAATGGTCAGACTGGGGACTTCTTTGTCGCCGCAAGTCGTGTCAACATCTTCTAATCTATGCCGTTGCATTATAAATACATAACATCGAGATTCCATGGCCAAAACAGTCGATTCTGCCCTTTCCCTAGTCGTGTCCAAGGAGCACCAATTGCCTATTGGAGCAAATTATTGAAAAATTACAATTAAAGGTCACGATGAACCTACAAACGATTTATTTATTTGCGATTTATTTACGTTTTACATCTGGCTCCACTTGGATCTTTACTGCAAGTAAGGACCCTGAACACCTAGAAGCCTTCACTACCGTTTCTTACAAATCACATAAAGCTATTGTAGCAAATATTGCATCATTAAAAGCTACCATAACTATTCGCTGTTAATTAGTTTAAATTTTCCCGCCAAGTTAAATTTGAAAACAAAGCAACTAGAGATGAGCGCCTTATTTCGCACTTGCTATCGACGAAATAATATGCAGAGATTTCGCACACTTTTTCGCAAGTATCTCCGTACCAAGCTTCAGTTCAAGGTTGAATAAAATACTCAAATGATGAAGACCGCTTTTGTTTTTTGTGCAGACTGTGTGTTTCTCGCAACAAAAACCAGCAATAGTCTCCCATCATTGCCGGATCCCACTTGCCTTGGTAGCGAAACTCCATCTGCTGCATTTGCTGATGGAAGCGTTCGCCATGCTCGTCGCTTTCGTCGCCTAGGTTGTCCGGGAAAAAATCCAAATGGGAGTGCAAAAGGTAAATTTTCAAGGACATATGTACACCTTTAAAAAAATGAAAAGAAATAAAATTGGTAAATATAAAAACTCGATGAAAAACAGACTGAGATTATACCAATTTTTTTGTAGTTTTCCAATAAATCATCAACAATTTCTTTGTAGTCCTCACTTCTTTTGTTTCCGAGAAAACTAGACACTACTGCGCAAAATGATTCCCATGCTTTTGCCTCGTCTGCTGATAATGCCGAGTAAAATTTTATGTCGCTCATTAGCTTTTTGATTTGGCGTCAGAAAGTTGTGGGAATCGTCGTTTTAAAAATTCAAATGCCGCAAAATTTTTATTTTTATGGAGAGCTTTTACGAAGTTCTTGAAGAGACCATGCTTAATATGCAACGGAGGGAGAATAATTTTGTCCTTTTGAACTAGGGGCGGAAATTTTACGTTATCTTGTCCGACTACAAAATTGGCCCTTCCATCCCAGTCTTTACGCAAGTAATGTTCACTGCGATCTCGGCTGTTCCATCTGCACAAATAACAGCAATGCTTTGTCCATCCTTGTTGCAAGCCTGTTACCATTGCTTTCAGACTTTCAGATCGGCACAGATTTTCCACTGGTGCTCTTCATATTTGACAAGAGCGAGCAATTTAGACATTGACTCGTAAGACTCCTTCATGTTTACGGCATGTGCCAATGGAATGGAAGGCTTTTTGTTGCCTTGGTGTAACAATACAACTTTCAAGCTAAGTTTGGATTATATATTTCTCCAAACGTTGTTATGGATAGTGACCTATGTTTTTTATTTGGGATTTTTAGTGGCTCGAGGTCATTGTTTCGTGCTTGTAAAAAACATTGACCTCGAGCCAGCTAAAAAATCCCATATATATCTCCAAACTTTTGGAATAAGCCGGCGATGTCTTTGCAATAAGAAATCGATCCTTCTTGTTCGAAATACTTTCCAAAACGTTCATGGCGCTTTCTGTATTTTGTTATTTTTACATTCGGAGATACAAAGTTGCGCTCTTTCATGCGCGACGCCAACAACTCGGATTTATCCTTTGATAGTTCTAGGTCTCGTATCCAATCATTTAGCTCGGCTTCGGTCAGAGGCTTTAGAATATGATCCGTCTCAGCATTGTTATAATCCCTGTCTGCGTCATCTGTATCTTCACTTTCGTACTTACGTTTTGGACAAATTGGGTATGGGCTGACAGATGTGCGCAAAATTGGCTTTGGGAAAGACTCTACCTCAGCATATTTTACAAATCGGTGACGTCCATGCTGATTAAATTCAGTTAAACAAAAATAGCAGCTAATTTCATGACACGTCGGTTGCCGCCAAGTAGCAGGAACATCAAAAGCCAAAAAGCGACTAATATGAAAAAATTACTCCATGTGTGCAAATTATAAAATTTTTGACTTACTTTTTTCCAGACATCCACATAGTTAGAATCAGTGGCGTAGCGTGTGGTTATGCCGCCCGGGGCGGAAGTCGACTTAGCCGCCCCCTCCCCCTTGAATAGTTCTAAAATTTTTAAATTCTTTCTATAATTAAAATTAAGTTCTTCTTATTCTTTGCATCAAAAACATCTCTGTAACATAAAGGGACGTACGCAGGACTTTGATTAGGGATGACAAAGTATAATTGGAAAATTTTGTTAACTGTGGGATATACAAGAAGGATGCGCCGCAGGCGAAAATTTTATCGCAAAAGCCGCGAAAACGTTTTTTACATACAACCTTAACCAAAATTTGAAAAAAAAAAACTGACTTCGATGGACCGAAACAAAAATTATTTCGAGGTCGAACATAGTTTTCTGGTTTGATGGGAAGTTAGTTTCGAAGTAGCTTTCTTTGTAGTCTGTATGCAGAGGTTTTAACACGAGGCTGATATAATTGGACGAGTTGGATTACCTTTTTTTGGAAACATAACATAACCTAAACTGTGGAAGTCAATCCGTTCGATCTCAGTGGCAAAGATGCTTTAGTTTAGAAATAGTACGTGAGATTGTCCTGCTCATTGGGCGCCATTATGACCTAAGAAATTGAAAGTTGTCTAGTAGTTGTTTGTCAAATTGTAGTATTGAGCGCTCTGTTTGAAGCATTTGATATATTCTGTCTAAACTTCTTTCTTATCACTTTAAGTTGGTCATCACGATTGTTCTGGTCGGAACTGACCATTGAAATAACTTAATTGCTATATACTTTGCGAACCAGTTCATCTGGTCAACCCTTGAAATGGCGGCACTTGCACTTGTATTTCGAAGTTTCAAGAAGAGAAAAATATCGTCACTTTGGACGAAATAAATTAAGTCTGTCGAACCAAATCGAAGTAGAGCTGATCTTACAGGATTAATCCGGTAATCCCCTGCATACGCCCTTGATTACATAATCAATTACATTGGAAGGGCTGGATAGAAAGAAGCAGGATATAGTAGTGGAAGATTTGGAACGTCCACCATCTTTGATTAAGCCAACTGCAGCATTTTTGTACCTTCCCTTCCCCAATCCCTATAAACTGACTCGTAAGCTTTCAAAAATGCAATCAATAAATATCTATTTTATTACTAGATCTTGAAGTGCAGAATCTTGCAACGTTCTCCATGTTGAAATAACAGCAGAGTCTAAATAACCTTCACGAATACCACTATGTATTAATTTAAGAGAATAATCAATATATATTGTAATTATTTGAAACTCTGCGCCACCAAAATTTGCCGCCCCAAAACGGTTTGATTTCCGGTTTCTTGCCAAAATTAAAAAAAAATATTTTGCAATTTCTCTGAAAAATTCTCTGCCTCGCGAATGAAAATCCTCCACAAATAAGCAAAACTTGCTTGTATCATTTTTGCAGGTAAATGACCGCTTTGAGCAACTCATGTTGAAGTTCGTAAAATTTTGGATAAAAAAGAGTGGGCGTCGTAGAACACCCGATACGAGCGAAGCTCTTTAGGATGGATAGTCACTGTTTTAGTCACTGATTTTGTCACTGTTTTAGTCAATGATTTAGTCAGTGTTTGGTCACTGTTTTGGTCACTGTATTAGTCACTGTTTTAGTCACTGTTTTTGCATGCAAAACAACAAATAATAATACTCTCAAAAAGAGGTATGTTTACTTAATTGTGAATATAGCGTTTATTTTTCATCCGATTTTGATGACCAAAGGCAAAAAATGTTCGTAAGAGATTACCCAATCCTGTCAATATCTGAGACCTGAGCAATTTTTATGGTAAGATTGAAAAAAACTTAATGAAAGGCAGCAAAAAATTAAAAATTATCAAAATTTTTTCAAAAATCCAACTTTGAAGTGCCATAACTTCGTCATTTATAATTGGATTTTGAACAACTGTGGTTTTTTTAAGAAATAATTTTATTATCTTTTATTTTTGTTTTACTTTATACATATCAGTGTACTAAAACCAGAAAAAATGGCATTTTAGTAGACCTACCTTTTTTCAAAACTTTAAAATTGAAAATTTAGCGATATCTCAAGAACCGTTCTACTTTTGACATATCTGAGAGCAGATTTGAATTTAGCGTGAAATTTTGCACTAGGATCAATTGCTTAAATATCCGGATACAAAAACTTTTCAAATTTTGTGACATAGTGTTATTTGCAAGCTTTTTACCATTTTTAATATGATATGAATAGGTTATACAAATTATTGTCGTTTCAGCTTTCAAGTCTCCAAATTGTAATTAAACTATTTTTTATTTATTTTATATTAAATTTCTCACACCATTTACTTAACGGGGACAAAAATCCATCAATTCTAAAAACTTCGCGAAATCGTTCATAGCGCAGAATTGGCAAATCCTTATAAGATGGAGAAACTACTCCAAAAATCGAAGCAAGCTCAAAATTAGCATTTATTGTGGAGAGAAATTCTTCCTTCTGGTCATCTGGTGGTATAATGCATAGTCCAGGTGCCTCTTTAGTTCTCATCCTTTTTAAGCCGAATAAACTTGCTCGGCAGTAGTTGGACGCGGTCTGTTTACTGTGACTGCAGAGTTCATCAGTTTGTTTCCATATTGCCATATCGTGGTAGGGCGATGTTAGTTTTGAAAAGATCGTCAATGAGTCATTGCAATTGAATTGGAAATGTGGAAATCCTGTTTTGATCGTTATTTTATGGTCTAGTCCATGCAAGAAGGCATTGACCATGTCCTCTATCTGCCATGAAAAGCATATACGTCCGGAAAGGTCATCCTCAGTGGAAAACTCAATGTTTTTCAATTTAGCTTTATTCAAACGGGCTTCAAATTCTGAGAATGGCTTATATCCCAAACAATTTCGGGTAAACTTTGATCCAGCTGGAAACATCCAATCTGGTAAGGGGCTCCAATCCTTTGGATCGCCGTCCTTAAACTGTTTTAATTGGAGCACCAAAGCCTTGGATATGTAGGGTGAAGCATAGCATTCGTAGAGATTATGTGTGTTGGCATCTATAATGCCAAATGTACCTGGATCTACCTTCTGATCTCCATTAGTCAAGGATGGCTTAGGAATGGCATCTTTGGGTATGTTAATCTTGACATATCCCAGCTCAGTACGGCAATCCCCAATGGCTTGCAGATATTCATATACGGCCGGATGAAACAATGGGCCAAGACTAAAGAATCGATAGGGATGATCTCCGTCGAAGTTAAATTGCTGTAGATAAAGAATTAGATGGGCATTCAATCGACTAAAGCAACTGTGTTGGTATACACAGAACGGCAATCTGTTTGCGTTTCTAATTTCATAATCATACTCATCATCATCCGAATAAGAGTAAAGATCTTCCCATATTTTAATAATATGTTTGTACGAGTCCTCGATCACGGCAGCGAATCCAGAAAAGTCCAGATTATGTACGTAGCCACTGGACAGCGGTGTGGAAGTGTACAATCGTGCGTGGGTATCTGGGTTTTTTCCCAATTGATTGATTCTATTTTCATAGTTTGGCAGGCATTGCCATAGTTCTGGTTCATAGCGTTTGGCAGAAAAATGTTTTGCTTTATAAATGGACTTGCTCTCATAATTGTCATTTATGGTAGCCAGAAATGCCTCCCGTTGGTCCTTGTCCCGCGGTATAATGCATAATCCAGGTGCTTCGGCAGTTCTCTTTCGCCTTAGGCTATACAAAATGGCTTTCCAATTGGTCTCTGGTTCATTTTTACAACAACTGATCAGTTGGGAAACGAAATCGCCTATACGGGTGGAATCCGGTTGGGGTTTGGCGTATGTTGATATTATGTTTAGGGAGTTATTGCACTTGACTGGAGGAAAGCCTTCTTTAATCAGAATATCTTGCCTATTACAATAATACTGCAAATGCGTATTCACCATATCCTCAACTTCAAAGGATATGCATAATTGTCCGTACAGGTCGTCGTCTGTGCTGAATCGAATATTCTTCAGCTTATCTGAGTTTGCCTTTAAAATCCAAAGATCTTCCTGATAACCCAAACAATTTCGGGTAAATTTCGCTCCATCTGGATACATCCAATCAGGTAGGGGGCTCCATTCTGGCGAGTCACCGTCCTTAAATTCCATAACTTTAAGTATCAAAGCCTTGGATATGTAGGGTGAAGCATAGCATTCGTAGAGATTGTGTGTTTGGGCATCTATTACACCAAATGTACCTGACTCCACCTGTTGATCTCCATTATTCAGGGCTGGCTTTGGTATGGCATCATCGGGTACGTTAATCTTGACATTATCACCTTGATCTGTACAATTCCCAATTGCTTGAAGGTACTCGTAAACATAAGGGTGGAAATATGGTGAATAATGCATTTCAAACAACTCATTACAATAGGATGGCTTGTATCGAATACCTTTTTTCTTTAGATAAAAAATGAGGGCATTCAAGCGACAGAAGCAGCTATGCTGGTAAACGCAGAATGGTAAGATCGATGATCTATGCTGCATCTCGTTGTAAGAGGCCTCGATTATGGCAGGAAATCCAGAAAAATCTAAATTATGTAGATATGTCCTGCGGATGTTCGTGTTTGTATCCGTAAATCCTTCCAGGTCCCACAAATCTGGTGAATTTGTCTTTGTTTGCTGTCGGCCACCCCCACCGCCGTGAAAACGTCTAGGTCTGCGTCTGCTCATTTTGAACAAAGCCAGAGAGATCTTTTTTCTTTCCTTTGTGTTTTAATCCTGACCACGTTCTTTTTCAGGAAAACTTTTACATTCAAATTTGTTGACATTTGAGTTTGAGTTGTAACATAAGTTAGCATCGAACTGGAACGATGGGAATGGAACTTAAAATGGGATTTGTAAAAATATTCCATTGTCTCTTTATTCTAGCTAAAAAAAGAATGGATTTATACAAATTAAAATTCTTTAAAAGCTTTGAAAAATTTAGGAATTGAAAATAACAATCTATAAGTATATAGCTATTGAAAAGTAAGCGTATCAGAGTGCAAATAGTTGGAATCCAGATATCCAGTTCGCAAATAAGCTTATTAATCGGTCTCATAATATATAATACTAGCTGAACCCGCCTCGACTTCGTCCGCGTCCAAGTTTTGAAAAAATCGTAGTAAGCAGAAAAAGTTGTAAAGCTCCCTGAACACTGTGTTTGTATATAATCTATTTGTTTAAAAGGAAATTATTTCTTAATATCATTGGCTTCATTAGCCTAATTTTAAGACATTTTCGAATTTACGGTTGATTAAAATAAATCAATCTGGAAAAGGAGGATTAAGTAAAGCGTGGAAAATGCAGTGGCCTTTACACATATTAAATTCTATCCCGTCCCGTCCTAAGAAACACAACCAAATTTTGAAGTCGCGCGGAAATTCCAGAATTACAAAAAATGCCGAACAGACTATAGTATATTCTTCTTCAGAAGGTGTATATGTAGTGAATTTATGGTCAAGGGACATTTTATTTATAAGTGCGCTCCTATATTCATTTGTTTAATATAAGATCTCCAGGATCTTCTTTTCTGACAAAACAATGAGATATGTAACTATTTAAATATGTCTAGCTATGTGTCTTTATTATGCGGCAACCAAAACAGGGAAAATTCATTTCTTAAAAATAGAAAATATTAGAAGCAAATTTAACATTTCTTATTTAAAATCGGAAAAAAAATAAAATTATTTCTAATAAAGGTCACAATTCCCGCTGCCCTCAGATTTTTTATCAGCAAAAAGTTTAATTGAAAAATAAGCTGTTTTGGCAATACTTTTTTTATCTTTGAAACAATTTTTTCGGACGAATTTTTAGGAGTTTCAATCGATATAAATATCTAAGATTATCAACTCTTAACCTAGTTTATTAACAAAGACTCGCAAATAAGGTAAGGAGACAACTAATCTTAAGAAAACTGCTCACGACATGTGTGCCATCACTTTTCTGATCTCACCTCTGTTGTGCATATGACAGAAAAAACACACGCACAATTTTTGGCTTCTAGCTTTGTGAAATTTTAACTACTATATTGTGATATATACGGTCAACATATTGTTAAAGCTATCGATGTGTTTTGTATGTGCCATAAGATTCAATGCAATTGGATGAGGCCATTCTCAATTTAATTTATTGCTTGTTTTGTGAAAAAAAAACACACACACACATACATATACACGCACTCAGCGCGCTCTCACTCTCTCTCGCGTTCTCAGCGACACAACAACATTGCCTGAGCGGAACAACCGTTATGACCCCATACAAACCTTTAATTGGCCTTTTCAGAAGATTGGTCAAAAACTGTCCAAATTTTTTTTCTTAGTGCGCGCCTGCATAACTAAACGAAGGTCTATGCCAAATCTCAAACCTGTAGGATAAGCCGTTTAGGCTGGGCGTTCATAATATGTCACCATATCAGTCGGGCGTACACATTTATATATACAGGGTTGCCCATATTCGACGGACCCATCTGGCAACGCCATAACTTTTGACAGAGATGTCAGATCGCTTAATGACATACCGCGTTTGAAGCGTCAGTCCAAGCAGATTTTTACCATGGAACAATACACGCCACGCGAGCGCCTGAAATAGTTGAAATTTACATTCAACAGACAAGTCAATTGTGAAAACTCAACGTGCTTTTAAAAATTTCACATTTCACATTTCACATTGAATGGGACCGTAAATAAGCAAAAGCCGTATTACGCCACTGAAATCCCAGGGATTCGAAGTGCCTCTTCAGACGAAAAAGTCACGTTTGTGCGGCGTTAGTGCGAAACGGTCATTGGGCCGTTTTTCTTCCAAATGAAAGGCCGCTGTACCATCAACCAGAGCGTACGGACAGATGACCAATTTGTGAGCCAATTATTCGTCGAAAGCGTAGAGGCGCTGGTTTCAACAGACGGCGCTCCACCGACACGTCGTAACAATCGATTTTCTGAAGAAATTGCGGGCGTTTGATGTCGAAATTATACCGGTTCAGGTTTCGTTACGACATCGTGAAAACCCGCGATGGACGATGGAAATGCTGCAAAAGGGACCCACGCAGGAGATTAAAAAAAAGAAAAGATAACAATTATTTTCTTTGAACCCGTCGCGCTTCGCTGCGCCTTGAACAGTACAGAACCAATATCAGAATCAGTTTGAAGTCAATCGTGAGAGTCAAATATTTACCAAATTTAAAAATATTCTCTAAATTTGTTTCCTCTGTAGAGCCCAGAAATCGAATCATACATACATAGGCTGGAAGTCAACGTTTCACTACTTTGCTTTTCACCGTTAAGACTTTGCTGCTGCGTTCTTACCACCCCCATCCCACTCCACCCACTCCCCATCCACTTCTTACACAACTTCAACCCGTTTCCCACCCACATCCCTCCCACTTCCCGCCCACATCCCATTCACTTCCCACCTACATCCCACCCACTTCCCGCTCACATCACACCCCCATCCCTCCCACATCCAACCCACTCTACACCCAATTCCCACCCACACACTTCCCCCCAGTTTCCACTCACTTTCCACAAACTTCCCCTTCACATCCCACCCACATCCCTCTCACTTCCCGCCCACTTCCCACCCACATCCCTCCCACTTCCACCCACTCCCCATCCACTTCCTACACAACTTCCACCCGTTTCCCACCCACTTCCCACCCACATCCCACCAGTTCCCGCCCACTTTCCACCCACCTCCCTCCCACCTATTCCCCACTCCCTGTGGCATCCGAAATGATTCCTTTGACCTACAAACCGGCAAGTCAATCGATGAAATATTAAAATTTTTTTCACAGATTTTCCGACATTGAAAAATCTCATTTCAAATTATTTCGTATTCTGTCCTTACAAACCGAGTTTCAAGCCAATCGGATGAAAAATAGTTTTTTCATGCAGAATTTTCCGGGAATTTTCCGACCGTCAGGTCAAATTTTCCAACTTCAGAAAATCACATTTCAAACTATTTCGTATTTTATCCTTACATTTTACTCTTGGGCGGATTTTCCAAAATCGGGAAAACACGTGTCGAATTATTTTGCATACTATGCTTACAAACCAAGTTTCAAGTCAATCGGATGAAAAATAACATTTTTCCCATACAAACTTTTCCGACGCTTTTCCGACTTTTCCGGGTGGAATTTTCCTAAGCCCCGTCTTAGTACGCACTTTCACCACTAACAGAAACTCCTGTCCAAATTTCAGCTTTCTATCTCTTACCGTTTAGGCTGTGCGATGATTGCCAATCAGTCAGTCAGTGAATCAGTCAGTCAGTCAGGACACTCTCTTTTGTATTTATAGACATAATTTAAACCTAATCAAAAGAACGTGCTTCCGAGTTGACACAAATGTGGTTGAGTAGAAGATGACACACACGAAAGGGCTAATCCAGCACGCAGTTCGTTTAATCTGGAGTTGCTGTCTAATATAGAGCCGTGCGGTAAGGCGAGAGATTCTCAATTAGAAGATGCTCATGACTACGAAATGCGGACTGTGTACGGATCAACTTACCAGAGCATACAGTAGAGAATACCACGATGCTTCAATGTTGTCTTCCAATGCGTCAATTGAAGCGGGCTTGTCTGTATAGACATGAGCTTTAACATAGCCCCACAAAAAATAGTCTAAAGGCGTTAAATCGCACGATCTAGGCGGCAAATTGACCGGTCTTGAACGTTGTTTGCCGAACACGTATCTCTATCGTGCTGTGTGTCATGTGGCACCGTCTTGTTGAAACCACATGTCATGCAAGTCAAGCTGTTGTCTATCATTTCACGGTAGCGCTCACCATTCACAGTTACCTTACGATTCGCATCATCTTTGAAGAAGTTCGGTCCAATGATGCCACCAGGCCACAAACCGCAACAAACTGTGACTTTTTCTGGATGCATTGGTAGCTCTTGCAATGCTTCTGGTTGATATTCACTCCAAAAACGACAATTCTGCTTATTTACGTACCCATTGAGCCAAAAATGAGCTTCGTCGCTGAACACAATTTTTCGGTAAAAAAGTGGATCTTTGGCCAACTTTTCAAGAGCCCATTCACCAAAAATCTTCCGATATATGCGAACAGTGGAATCGTATATCACACTCCATGAGTACGGCTGCCAAGGAGATACTCGGGTACTCCGAGTCCCCTCGAAGTCGGACTTGGTACGATGAGGAGTGCCGACTTGCTACTGCAGAGAAAGACGCAGCCTACAGGAGAACTCTGCAGTCGGGAGCAACGCGGGCTGTTAAGGAGCGATATCGGGAGAAAAAGAAAGAGCAGAAGCGCCTCTTTAGAAGGAAAAAGAGCGAGCAGGAAAGGCGCATGCGCGAGGAAGTCGAGATGTTATTCGGCATGAGTGAGACTCGAAAATTTTACCAAAAAATTAAGCAATTAACAGAAGGTTTTAAGCCCAGAGTCGCACAATGCAAAGACGAACACGGGAATCTGGTCACCGATCCGCAAGTGGCGCTTAATAAATGGAGAAGCTACTTCTCCAACCTACTGGGAGGCGATGACGAACATGATGCCGCCTCTAGAGAAGTAGCGATGCCACCAATCGACAACATAGAGATAGACCCACCGACCCAACAGGAAGTCTGCTTAGCCATACAAAGGCTAAAGAACAATAAATCACCAGGCGCTGATGAGCTGCCCGCTGAATTGTTCAAGGCTGGAGGGGAAGAATTGGTAAGGTGCATGCACCAACTTCTTTGCCGTATATGGGTTGACGAAAGCATGCCCGACGATTGGAATTTAAGTGTTCTATGCCCAATCTTTAAAAAAGGAGACCCTGCAGTTTGCGCCAACTACCGCGGGATCAGTCTCCTTCCCATTGCATATAAGGTTCTGTCGCGCATTATTTGTGAACGTCTTAAGCCGCTTATTAACACACTGATTGGACCTTATCAGTGTGGCTTTAGACCTGGTAAATCCACCACAGACCAGATATTCACATTACGACAAATCCTGGAGAAGACCTATGAGAGAGGCATCAACACACACCATCTATTTGTTGATTATAAATCAGCCTTCGACACGCCGATAAGGTCAAGGTTTTTGAAGCCTTGTCTACCCTTGGTATACCAGCAAAGTACGTTCGTCTTTGCATGATGACGTTGAGAAGTACACAAAGCTCCGTCAAAATAGGAAAGAACCTTTCCGAACCATTTGATACCAAGAGAGGTTTTAGGCAGGGCGATACCTTATCGTGTGACTTCTTCAATCTACTGATGGAATATATACTGCGCCGGTGCCCACATGCCAACAGAACGGGCGCCTTTATTTATAAAGATCTAATGCTACTCGCATATGCCGATGATATCGACATCATCGGCAAAAACGAACGGGCGGTAAGCAGGGCGTTTTCAGAGATTGAGAGGCAGTCAGAACTGATGGGTTTAGCGGTAAATGAGGACAAGACGAAATACCTTGTATCCGCGGACAAAAAGTCCTTGCGTCTTGGACAATCTGTTACAATGGGAGAATACAACTTTAAAGTTGTAGAGGATTTTGTTTACCTCGGAACGACGATAACCAGCGACAACAACATCAGTCTGGAAATCCGACGAAGAATCACTCTTGCAAACCGATGCTACTACGGGCTAAGTAGAGAGCTCAAGAGCAGAGACCTCAAGCGAAGAACAAAATTAGCCCTATACAAGTCGCTTATCATCCCAGTCCTGCAATACGGCGCAGAAGCATGGACAATGACAGCAGCGGATGAAGCGGCGATTGGCGTGTTTGAACGAAAGATTCTTCGGAGGATTTATGGACCTTTAAAAATTGGCGATGATTTCCGCATTCGAAATAATGACGAACCGTATGAGCTCTATGGGGACACCAGTCTGGTCAAGCGCATAAAGCAACAGCGGCTGCGCTGGTTAGGACATGTCACCAGGATGGACGAAGAAGCTCCAGTAAGGAAAGCTTATTATTCGAAGGCGGCTGACTATGGAGGAAGAGGCAGGCGGGGGAGACCTCGACTAAGATGGGATGACCAGGTTCGGGCAGACCTTGCCAAGCTTGGTGTGACCAACTGGTCCCAGCTCGCACGGAACAGAAGCGACTGGAGAGCATTACTTGCAGAGGCCCAGACCGTCGAACGGTTGTAATGGCCAAAAAAGAAGAAGAATTCACCAAAAATTCTACGTTGAGGTAGGTCGTTCGACTTCAATTCTTGCACCAGCTGTATTTTGAAAATCTTCACACCTAAATCCTTCCGCAAAATTTTCCACGTGGTTGAGTAACAGAGGCCCAATTGCTGCGAACGGCGACGAATTGATCAATGATGGTCATCATTAACACTGGCCGATACAGCTGCGATATTTTCTTCAGTTCGCACTCTACGTAAGCGTGTTGGTGGTTTAATGTCCAACAATGTAAATTTGGTGCGAAAATTATTCACAATAGCCCGAATAGCCGCTTCAGTGGGTCGATTAAACTGACCATAAAATGAAAGAAGCGCGCGATGAACTCTCTTAACAGAGCGCGCATTTTGATAATAAAAGATTCATGGTTTGTAAGACGATTCATGGTTAAATTATAGACCAAACTGAAGATGTTTGACAGTGAAACAAAACACGAAACGTGCTTGAGCTGTTTACACCAGTGTTGCCGAAAATATAATAGCTAAAAAATCACCCTTTACAGGGCTTTTAGAGCCTTTTATTTTCGAAACTTCTTTCCTATTTCGCAGGAAAGGAAAACTAACTGCACGAGCAAAGATGCAGACGAAGTAATCAAATGGGTTCGCATTGAACAAGACCAAGGAACTGGAGCGCCAACTTATTCATTTAACATTAGAGTGTACGGTTCTAACGGAAAAGTAAGGCGCAAACAGGATGGAGAATGTTAAAACTTTAAGGCCCTCTTCTGGTCTAGAGGGCTAAATTTAACATGTTTTTTTTAAATTTCGTGTGAAGAAATCGGGAGGAGATTTTGTAATTCAGTTTTTTGTATTTTGTTGTACAATTCATTATAAAAAATTAAAAATTAAAAATTTGTGAATGCGATGGCTGCTCAAAAGTTCTCGGGATCCAAATTAGGGTCTTCCAAAAAAATATGTGTCGATGGTGCCCACGTTTCCGGGAGTTACAATTATCAGAAAGCAAAACGCAAGATGGAAAGTTGGTTAATATGAATGCCTTCATCGTCTGTGGCAGAATTGTGAAAATAAAATTGAATTTGAAAAAATGGCGGCCTTTTACAAACGAAAAATCGATTTTTTACCATTTTTTTTTTGTAGTCCAGTGTACAAAAAAAAATAGTAAAATCTTTTTTCTCAAACATGGTGGAGGTAGGGACGATAGCCACGTAAATTCTGCGTCCATAAAGCCCTACATCTTT
This sequence comes from Lordiphosa stackelbergi, assembly GCA_018904235.1. Lineage (NCBI taxonomy): Eukaryota > Metazoa > Arthropoda > Insecta > Diptera > Drosophilidae > Lordiphosa > Lordiphosa stackelbergi. The sequence goes on from JAEIFU010000544.1 coordinate 101,393, forward strand.
AAAATCGGTTTGGTAGAACTTGAGAAAACGTGGGCACCATTTTGAAAAACGTGGTTTCGAGAAAAATTTGTAACTTCAATCCTTCTAGGAGAGCTGTGCAGATATGTGACCCTCAACATCTTTGACCACGTCAAGCCAAGCTCCAAAAAATCGAGCACTTTTGTCTTTGTCCACTCGTTTTCAGTCTAAGATTACAAAAGATTATCATTTAATTAACAATATATGACAACACATGAGAGAAGCTTGGCTTGGCCCCGTTGGAGGAGCTGTATAGCCAATTTTACATTTACAACAATATATGGAATGCATAATCACTTACAAAAGTTTCTTTATATATAAATAAGAGCAAAGTTTAAACAAAAAACATGCGCGGGGAGCCATTTAAAAAAAAAGCGGTCACACTAAAATGAATGCAAATCGAAATCAATTTGGATGACCTTACTTCCCTAACATTTTTTGGGCACACTGCACACATTGTATGGCGCAGCTGTGATCAGCTGTTTCGCAAAATCAAATCAAAAGCAAATCACTTTCCAATATAAATCCTATTGATTATATATGGGGCATCTTTGCAGCATAACCTTTTGCCTGTACAAAGCAGTACGATACCTTGAAGAACTTAAAGAAAGTCATCGTCGCAGATTGAGCCAAGATTGAGATATCAACGCTTCAAAACTTGGTAGGATCCGTGTCCTGCAGGTTACAAAATTTTCAAAATCGTAGTGGCGACTCCATTAGTTATTAAAAGCTTTCATTATCCTAAATTCAAGTTCCTTATTCAATAATTTTGAATTAAATATGATATCTCTTGATTAAGGACTTTTAACCAGAGACTAAAACCGTAACCGAAACCGTAACCCGTAACCGCTAAAAACACTTTAAAATTTGAAACCGAAACCGTAACCGTAACTGAAAACATTTTGTTTCTTATAACCGTAACCGTATAACCTTTATTTACAAAACCGGTTATTAGTACCGTAAACGAAACAAATATACGGGTTAATTTCGGTTTTTTCTGTACTAGCGCAATGAACATTTTACATACATATGAATTTAATCACTAAGTTTGATGCTTGCTTATTATGCGTCGTACTACTAAGCAGGGTTCGTATACACAACAAAAGTACCGTACACAAAAAGTACCGTACTCAGAAAAGTACGGTACATTTTTATTTTCGTACTGTACGAAACCACAAGTACGGTACTTAATTTGTAACGCACCGACCGAAAGCAGTACGACAGCGCGTAACGTACCGACCGAAAAAATAAGTACCGAACTTTTTTGTGTTCAGCACTCGCACGTACTAAACAATTTTAGTTACGTACAATTAAGTACAAAATGGTTTTTAGTTAAGTACACGGAGTGTAAAACGAATTTAGTTACAGACTTTGTGATAGGTGCACTGACTGAAGACTTATTAAATAGCGAAAAAACCAAAGAGGATAAAAATGACTGAAGACTTATTAAATCGCGAAAAAACCAAGAGGATAAAAATAGAAATTATGTAAAACGTAATGCCAACCAATTAAAAAATCATGACAGGATCAATGCATAGGGGCAATTCGCAGCTAAGGGGTCTCCATGGTAACAAAACCGCGAAATGCTTAAGAAAGTAATATTTTATACCAATAACCGTAACCGTAACCGAAACCCGCAACAGAATAAGGCTAATAACCGTAATCCTAACCGTAACCCATATCTTCCAACCGTAATATAACCGTAACCGGAAAAACGCGATCGACCAATACAGTAACCGTAACCCAAACCGTTATTCGTTTCGGTTTTAATCTCTGCTTTTAACACAGTTTTTTGTGGGAGTGGACTAACTTATCAGCTAAAAAGAAAAATAAAGAGGCAGCTTGGCTTAGGAGTACGACAAATATTGTTTGATACAGTATTTCATAATTAGAAACAACTTGGCTTTGTTTGATGCTCAGTGCTGTTAGAAAGAGTTTCTTTTATGTGAAATACTGTATCAAAACGAATTTTTTTTTTCTTCATGGGGCTTTAAAATGAAAGTCAACCTACAAAAAAAATTTATATTCAAAAACGTTCCCATTGAAAATATTTTTAATCATGTTTCTAGATCAGCATTCCCAAAAAAAAGAGCCCTAGGAGAAATGGGTCAATTAATTTATTATGTTTGTAAACTAGTGCTATTAAGTCATTTTTTTTCAAAATTTTTGGATAAAGTTTTAAATTTAATTTTTTGTTCAAATTCCATAGTTCCAACTTAATATTGTTGCTTGCAATTGAACTATTCCAGCCAGCTGTGCATATCACGCGCTCATCTTTGGCTGGCTAATCTCTAACTCACTGAACTGGTCACACTGTTCAGAATTTGTGTGAAATTAACAATATGTGATAAATATATTTAAAGGAACGCACAACACAAAAATTAGGGCCTTAACTAAGCAGCAAACGGTAAAGAAGTTCGTGGTAAGGCAGTAGATCTGCCAGTTGAGCTTTGCCCCTAAGACGAGAGCGAAGCCACAGCAAGTCACAGCAGCAGCAACAACAACTCTCGCCCAGGACAACAATCAAACATAATTATAGCACAAAGTAAACGCATTCACTTTCACGTCTCCCCCCTGCCGCCCACTAATTTTCTTGTTTTCTTTCTTGCCAGCTAACGACACGTCATCAGAATAGATTCAAATCAAATATGTATTGCCTGCAATGTCTCCTGCCGGTGCTCCTCATCCCAAAGCCCACAAATCCGGCCTTGATGGAGACGCATGTGATGTTCATAGTATTGTATTTGGTGGGCTTTTTCCTGGAGCGAAAGCCCTGCACCATTTGCAGTCTGGTTTTTCTTACGGCCGTCTCTTTAATATGCTACAGCGGCGTGGGGAATTGCATTTTCTGGGGCAACTGTGAGGGGCATCAGTGTGAGAATGGTTAAGGGCGGCAACGCAAGCTAGCCACCCTCCTTAGAGTTTAATAATAGTCAACGAATGATGTTTGTGTGTGTGTGAGAGGAATGCAGAAGTGCTAACCAATTAAAAAACATGATTGCAAAAATTTATTTAAAAAAAAAGTGATAAAAGTGAGTGAAATAACAAGCTGATGCTGAAGGATGTAAACGATTTTCATTTGCCCACAACCAATACCATCACCACACCACCACCACCGCCTGCTCCACCTGCGCCAGCTGTCTTTATTTGTAAATTAGAGAATTTCCTGGATTTGTTTAGCATTATTTTTAGGCTTAGATAAATTTTTAATTTAAAGGGTCCTCCTACTGGTAACCTGAGGCCCGCCCCGTCAATGCAACTTTCGATTTAGTCATCATTATGTAATATATATATATTAACTAAAACATAATTGTAAAACAAATTTCAAATGCCGACCTCGGGGTTGTACCCGGTCCTTTCTATGCGCACACGTGCAAATTGTATATAAATAACTGATAACTGATTGATGTACTCGTATTTAAATGTAAACAAATTGTGTGTGTATAAAAAATAATACAACAAATTATTAAGATGTTCGATTTGGTGAATTTTGTGTACAATTTAAATGATTCAGATTCAAATGACTACGAAATGAAACGAAAACCAACCAAAATACAAACAGTAAAAACATTAAATAAAACAAAATTGAAACGATTTCATTTATTAGAAAAGGATTCTGAACTTCGAAAAGGGGATACATAGCTGATTTTTGGTTCAAGTTTCCGGAGCGCATTAATAAAGAAGTTTAAAATTTAACATTTCAGTCTCGTTGGATTCGAAAGATAATTTATTGCGTTAGACTCAACTTTATCTAACCATATAGATATAGTTTCAAGCAGGGACCAAACAAATTACTCCTTTTTATATAAAAATCAAAACATAATGATTATTTATGATTTTTTTTCTCATAAGATATTAATTATTAAATATTTTTATTTTTTCCATCGTCCATAATCATTTTAAATGATTTTTTACATAAAAATCTAAAATACTTTTTATTAGTTGATTTTTAAATGAAAAAATCTTTGATGATGTTTTTTTCTGAGTTTTATTTTTATTATTCAAGTATAAGTAATTATTCTCGATTTTTTCGTTTCTAATCAAATAATCAAATCAGATATTAGTGATTTAAAAACATAAAGAAAAAAAATAAAATGACTTAGAAAAAAAACCCGTACACATTTTGAAATTTCAATTGCTATTCAAAGCAGCAAAGGATATAAGAGAATCAAACCTTCAGCGGGTAATTTTCAACAAGCGCTAAAGAGATAAATACATCGCAAAGACTGCAAAATCATCATCAGCAATATTTTACCAAGAAATCTGCAAACACAAATTGGAGAGCGTTTTTTGGCAGACTGCGCGAATACACAGTACACATGTAAAATCGGTAATCCACATTGGCAACTTCCCACTTTCATTCACTGGTATGGCTGTATCGCATTGCCCATTTGTTGTGTTGTAATTGTTTAATTTTTGTTGCTTTACGACATCGTGCTGTATTTTTATATTTTAAATGGAAACTTTACTCTAATGTAGTCTAGTGATATCATTAATATAAAATTGGGTTGCCATTTATTATTTCAGTAACGCCAACCGCCATGTTCGCATCACTCACTGGGCCGTCATCGGAACTAATTACTTGCTTGTAAGCACTCTGTCCCGATGATCCATCGCAGCCCCATTTGCAGAATAGGGTCAGGTTTTCTGGCAATGCTTCCAATTCCGATTCGGGTGGACTTTGCATAATGCGTCATCGCTGTGTGGTCCGCCAAGTCCTGAAGTTTTACTTGTGCCGTGACTTCCAGGGACTTGAACTTCCTTTTTTGCAGCAGTTATGTCTTCGTAGCTGGGAAGAATGTCCACGTTTGCTTCCTTAACGAGTCTCTCATCATCTTATACTTCTGCTTGGAAAATCCCACGTCCAAAACAGGGCCAAAGCTTCTTCCTGAGTGTACTTGGTGGCCTGCGCATTTGGCGGTGTATTGATGTTGTCCTTAATGCGCTTAAGACGAACAGGACTAGCAATTGCTACAGCTTTTGTTATAGTAGATCTGTTTCTCTCCAGGTCTTTTGAGTATTTGACTGATAATGCCTCCGATAGATGCTCCGTGCTAATTTCCATTGTGGTACCTTTTGAAGCTTCCTTTTCCTAGTAAACGTAGAGCACTCATCGATAGATTTCGTTGGTCTGCCTCGTGGTTGCCCAGAAGAAGTGCTGGCCATATCGTCATTATCTTTGAAAGACGTAAATCCATCCAGCCAATTCGAGTTTTTTATGCACTCTGTACCGAAGGTACATAGAGAGGTAGAATAGTTTGTGCCAAAAGTATTTAATTCGGAAGTTTGCAACGCAGAGAAGGAATAATCTCCGACCCCATAAAGTATATATATTCTTGATCAGCATGAACAGCCGAGTCGATATAGCCATGTCCGTCCGTCCGTCCGTCCGTCCGTCTGTCCGTCTGTCCGTCCGTATGAACAAACAGCTCTCAGAGATGGTAAAGAGAACCAAGCTTTGACATGTTTGGGACAAATGTGCTTAAACCTTGCAGGCAGATCAGAGTTTATTTTCAATTTTTGCCACGCCCCCTCCCGCCCTGCAAAAGTAGTATAGCGGACAAACTTGTTTTCATATGCTCCCCCAGTTTCGTAGATAATGATTTCTATCCCTTCTACAGATTGTTGTCATTATTAATATCTATCTTTTTGCTGAACAAATGATAAAGATCGGAAAACGGTTTTAGTTAAGAGAAATTTAAGTTTAATATTATCGCCCCAAACACGGTTCACGAGCAATAATGCCTAACAACACCGCTGTCAAGTTTGCTTCAAAGAGAAGAGAGAGCGTGCCAGAAGAGGAAAAACTAAGAGAAAACATTGTTTTGACGATTCAGCTATATACACTGGCTCACACAGTATGTTATACGAGCTTGACCAACTTTTCTCTGTTAAGTATAAAAATCTATTCTCCAGTTCGATTTGTTAACTTCCATTTAGATTGTAGTCTGTAGAATATTTTTTTTATTTGCGTCTGATTTTCCCATCCTTCAAATCGTCATTTGTATAATTAAGTTCGGTTTTTACCAACAAGCGGGTTTCGCGGTTTTGAAGAACTCAAATAATTTACTGTTGTCCATTTTCGATAATACAAATATCACTATGTGTGCGTACTTTTTCGCTCGACTGTTCAAATCTGAATAATCTGCCTTTACTGGAGTAAGCCCTTTATAAGTATGTTCACAAGGAACACAGGTAGCAACAGGTAAAATAGGCATGGTCTGAAAAAAACTAAATTCTTTTGAAAGGGTTACGCAATATTAGGTAACAATTCACAACACCATCAAAAGACAATGACCAACTTCATTCATAGCTAGTACCTGTTGAAAGGGTCACTCAAGGGTAGGTAAAAAATCCACCCACTTGCTAGTTCTAACGCGGAAAATCAGAAAAGGCCAATTGTAACTACCTATATTATGTGCTACCTATCTCAGTAAATCACAAAATACGCTATAAAATCATTTTACCTGCAACACTTTTTTGTTCTTCTTCTTCCCAAATATTATTTATCTACATATTAAATCGCATATATCACTGTAACGTTTAATCCGGCAGGTTTCGGCAGCTGCAACTTTTACAATACATTAATAAATAGACTAATATATAAGACGTATGTTCCGAAACAACTGAAATCGGGTGAAATTGATGTTTCCCGGTCTATCAAAGTTTGAAAACTCAACCAAAAATAGTGTACACCTAAAACGTGAATTGGAACATTCTACTTTGAAATAATACAGTTTATTAATGTATTCACATTAAGAATTAATGCATCTTTTCAAAAAAATCAACCAAATTCAAATCGGTATTACCGTTTGGTTTTTATAGGTTCACAAAGTTGACATTTGTAACCAAAAAAATTAAAAAAATTCAGCAGTTTAAAAAATTGTTCAACTTTGAACCACTGTAACAACCGGAAATAATTGACCAAATTCAAAAAAAAAAAGTTTTCTGGGCTATCTAGGGTTCCCTTATTGAAATAAAAAAAATTTGCTCAAAAAATCGAACATCTAAAAAAATTGATTTTTGCAACGCCAACCAATTCTTAGCCGAATCCGGCCACTGTAACCCCCGAAATTTATTTATCCGAAATATTTTTTAATACCTAAATAAATTTTTTTAACCTTTTTTTGTGTAAATAAAATTGTACATGTGTTTGTCTTCTTTTAATTATGGTATTTTTTTGGTGAGTGATGGCCTCCAGGTTTTTAATTTAATGTTTATAATGTACTATTGCTATGTGGTGTAGAAGCGGTCTATTTTGGGTACTGATATATACCGTTCTAAAGTTATAAACAATAAATATAAAATATATATATTAGTAGTTTTGTGCAAACGTGGGTTCTTACAATTGGTATGGTGGCAAGCCACAGAGAAGTCCACATATCTAAAGCTGATGGAAAAGGCCCAGCGGCAGGCTCTGGTCTGCATAACGGGGGCGCTGCGGTCTACTCAACAAAAAGCACTGGAACACATCCTTGGTGTCAACCCCCTGGACATCCAAGCACGCCTAATTGCGCATAGGACTCCCCAACGTCTTAGCGCGGCAGGCACCGCCGCTCTACCAGTGGGTAGAGAGATCAACAGTAGCACGGACTACATGATCCCAAATACCAACATCACAGGCGCATCAGCATTACTGGGACCAGAAAACTGGCGTACAGGACTGGCTCAGGAAGCAACGCACCTTTTCACGGACGGCTCAAAGATGGCCTCAGGAGGAAGGAACCGGAATTGAGACTCTCCTATAAAACGGCCAAACCACTGCACTATATTCCAGGCGGAAGTCTTCGCTACAAGGAAAGCAGATGAATTGGCAGAATTACACGCACCAAACGATCAAATCAACATATACGTAGACAGCCAAGCGGCAATCAAAGCAATGCAGAGTCACGCCATCAACTCCAAGAATGTTCTGGCAAGCAGAGAAGCAATAGATTCCCTCAGCACCTTCAGCAAGGAGCAAATCTACTGGATTTCCACCAGCCACCAGGGCATTGATGGAAACGAAATGACGGACTCTTTTGCAAAAGCCGGGGTCGCACTAAGTCAAGAAGCAACATTTACAGCAAGAGGGAACAGTTAGCGGAGAAAGAAGCAGAGGTAAGGAGAAGAAAACGTCCGGCTGCAGAATCTCTAAAATTATGTGCCAGAAAAGAGACAAAAAACTCACGCACTATTCGCTGCAGCTCCAAAGAAGAAACTGTAGACTGTTTATAGGCATATTAACTGGTCACTGCCTAGCAGCCGCTCACGCTATAAAGCTAGGCATCACGACAGCAGACAACTGCAGTAATATGTTAGGAACCTGTAGAACTCAAACACATCATCTACAATACCATATCTCTCTAGGAAACCAATTTTAAAAAAAAAATTTTTTATTCAAACTACCTACCTAGAAAGAAAGATTCAGGGTGGCCCCTACATAACAAGTCCAAGTAGAACACAACCCTCGAGATAAATAAAGAATCAATCACCCATTACAACTCTCTCATTAAACAGAGAGTGTGTCCCAGAATCAAGTAATATCTGTGACAGAAACTGGCGACGGCGGGCTACGTACGTGCCACGAAAAGAGGGCGTTACAGTGGCGCCCGAGCAGGCACATATATTTTTTTCTCCTCTCAGCTAAAATTTGTAGTTATTGCTTCTGTCTGATATCCCAAGTGTCAGGCCCGGTTTCTATCCCATTTGGCTATGAATAAAATTCATCTTCCATTTGATTTCCAATTATCCACAATTTTATTGGCTTTCAAAATGTGTGTTTTTTGTTTTACATGTATAAAAATGTACAATTTTGTTTGGAAAGTTGTTGTAATTAATTCACTAATCACTCTAATCACACGCCAAGAAGAATTACAATTAAAAACAAAATACATTAATAATTTATGTACACAGATTTATTTTTCAAAGGACGACGAGTGAACCGAAACTGATTGAAGTAAGAAAATGGGAGCGATTGGAATGTTATACACACAGAATATATTGTACAATAATTTGTTGTTGTTTTTTTTATGAGAAATATACAAATACATAGAGAGATATACATATATATATAGAGAGAGAGAGGGGGGGAGGGATTGGGTTGAGGATGGGGGCCAAAACTCAAGCATATTTTTATTTTTTTTTTTTTTTTGGCGTTTTGGGGGGCTGCTACAAGAACAAAAACAAATCGAGACACATAAAATTTGATATCCTTCCTCGTTGAGATTCGATTCAGATTCGCAGAGCAGCAATCACAGGCGTGGTGTTTGTGTTACCTAAACGGAACGAGGCTGGACAACTAAGGAAAAAGGATTGTAAGTGGAATTCTTCAAGCAAGAGGACTACTCTACTTACAGTGAGGTCGCTGCGACTCCTCGGGCTGTACAGCGGGACCCTCAACGGGCTGCATCATGGGCACAGGAATGCGCACGGGCTGGGCCAAACTGCGTCCATAAACCATACGACCGAACTGCAGCTGCTGCGGTTGATCGGGCATGGGTGGGGTCATGGTGTCGCGTGGCTGCTCGGGCAGAGGCTGCAGAATCAAACGCTGAATGTGCAATTGAGGTGGCTGCTCGGGCTGCTCCTGTTGCTCACTGGAATCACGTGGCTCCGATTGGGCGACGGGTGTGTTGGTGGTCTGTTCAGACGAAGAGGACGAGCTGGCTGGCTGTGGCTGTTCATCCTCCTCGCTGGAGCTAGAGCTGTTGCCCTCACCCGAGTCGGCACCCTCCTCAGCGGCCAGGCGACGCAGTTCATCGGTGATGCGATCCTCGGCCATGCGCTGAATGTTGCGCAAATCATCAGCGGTGATGCCCACACGCTGCAGGGCCAAGCCCAAGGGCATGTGCTGGATTTGGATTTGAGGCTGCTGTGATTGCTGTTGCTGCTGCTGCTGCTGTGGCTGATCGGGCATTCTCTGTACGGGCATATCATCGGCCACATGAATCTCACGGAAGGGCAACTGCTGCATGTGAATGCGCACGGTTTGGATTTTGGGTTGCTGCTGTTGCTCCTCGGACGATTCCATGCGTGGTGCCTGCATCACCTGCTGTGGCGGCATGGGTGGACGCATGGGCAGATGCTGGAATGGGGGAGGCAATTGGCGTATAATAATGGGTCCCTGCTGGGGCAACTGCTGCTGTTGCAGCTGATGCATTTGCATGGCCGGCGGCATCATGCGCTGGGGCATATGGGTCAAAGGCATCTGATCGGGCATACGACCAAATGGTATGGGCACACGCTGGAATGGTATGAACATGGGACGCAATGGTTCAGCATCTTCATCCGAATCCTCTTCCTCTTCACGCTGACGTTTCGCCTGCTCCTTCTCCTCCCGACTGTCATCGCCGCCATCGCAGAAAATGGAAATACGCTCACCGGTGATGCGTGCCTTCTTGGGATCTGTGGTCAGATTGACACCAAATGGCAATGCCACGGTCTTTGAGGGTGAGTCGACAATCTCCTCGGCATGTTTGCGCTCCACCACACAGTTCATGCGGGATCTGCAACAACACAGAGGAAAAGTAAAAGATAAGTTGCTGGGGTAAAATTGTCTTTAAAAAAACAACATTTTTCATATCAATTGGATACAACAAAATATATTTCCGATACAGAATAATATCATATTGATATTGACGAACCGTTACAGAATGATCCCGAAAATAGTAAAATGAAATGATTCAATATCAATTATTCATACTGACTACTTCTTCCCACTTCCGCGGTCGCAACTAACAACCTTTTAAGCTTGCCTCATCTAGTTATAGCTAGGGCATTTCCATTCTGGCGAACGTGAACGTCGTACATATTAAAAATGAAAAAACAAGTCAAAATAAAACGAATTTTTAATTCATTTTTTACTTTATAATACAGCCCTTAGCAAGCACTTAAATTAGTGTGAAAGTGCATAGCAAGTAATATTCGGTTTCCAAAACAATGACAAAAAATTGGAAGCGATTCAAACGTGACAAAAACAAAAGTGGTTTTCTGGATTAGCTACTTAACCTAACACCTAACACAATAACTAAGCCCAAATAGTTTTAATATCTTAGTTACGCTCTTGCTGTAGAATACTTGTGGCTCAAAATCAGGAGAATGTCCGCTCTCCCACAGTGGCCGCAAGTGCTGTTTTTTGTGTGTTAATCTCGTTTTCGTCTTTTGATATCTGACCTGTGTCCAGATATTCTCGTCTTGAGCTTTGATTTTGTCGTTCCAACATATATTTGGTCACATATGTTGGTCCCGTCTCCAGCGCATGGTTTTTATATATTAGATTCTTCTTGTCCATCTTTGCAACATGACTTCATTGATTTTGAGCTCGTGTTGTTTGATTCTTTTCCGTTCTTTGTGTGACTTATATTTGTGGGGAATCATTCTTGTCTTTTTTTATTTTACTAATTCTCCTTAAAATTTAATTGTTCTGTTTCCTTGCAAGTTTTTTTGCTGTTTGTTACTTTTTTTGTTTAATGTAATTTAAAATCCGTCCTGATGCCGTAGGTTTTTGATACCATTAACTTTTAGCGTTTGTCAATCCTGTGCACTGCTGCTCTAAAAATGGTGTTTGTTGTCAGCTTCTATTCTTTTAAATTGTTGTCCTTGTGTTAATTTAGCACCTTTGTTTTTGGATTCCTCTTCTCTGACTTCCAAAAGATCGTCAACATATTTGGTCAAAGTCTTGGTTTTAACTCTTTTTAGGACTTCTTCCTACTTTCTCTTAATTGGTGAGGCCGGGGTCCTGGAACCTTTTAGCTGGACATACAGTTCTTCTTCAAACTTATATCGGTTCTCGTTAATACAAAGTTAACGCTTCCAAATAGTTTTTGGCTATTCGTGTGGTTCTTTATCGATTCCCATTTGTCACGTATTACGTCAATTGCCGGGTCGTGGGTACTAATTGATATCACGTCGAAGGAAATAAGTTTCTCATCGTCAAAAATGTGGAGTCATTTATCCTTGTCTTAAATTCTGTTGCGTTCTTTACGTTAAATGTGGAGTCTATCGTCAATTTTTTAAAATTTCTGACATATATTTACATAGATGGTACGAAATTAATCATTGAACAGATACAGACCAAAACAAACATTAGGATTAATTAGTTTTACATCAAACTCCAGGCACACTTGTTTCTTGTCCCGTATCAATGTATGTTAGGTTCGAATGTTGTTCACTTTTCGTTAGCTAAAATCTTGTTATTTATATCTGTTCAATGTTGTTTATTAGCCCCCTGAAGACGGACCCCGATGTGGGCTCGAAATATATTGAAACAAAGAATCCACCGTTTTTCATTCCTTGGATGGGACGGATGACCTTGAGCCGGAATAACCAAACGTTTGGAAAAAAGTATTTATCTATGTCGATACGTGACATGTCGAACGTGACATTTTTCCCCAGTATGAATCCAGTGGTAAAATGTTAGGTATATTCATGTTTATTCATATATTTATGTAATTGAAGTTTATTAAATAACTAGCTTTGTACCCAGCATCGCTCGGGACCTTAACTTCTGTTTGTATTTCTTTCACAATATTCAAAAAAAGGTTCGATTTCGTTAATCTGGCTTGGAACCGTTCTTGAAACAGCAAATGTAATGCTTTTTCCAAATTCATAGCTAACATAATTTCTGAGATAAGTTTTTACATCACTTTTAAACCAATTGAATCGGGCTTTGAACCGGGAAAACAATCAATTCTCTCGGTAAACAGATTTGAACATAAAGTAAGAATCTTTTGAAGATTGCCTCAGCGCTTTAGACGGCCATAACAAACATTGATAAGTAAAAACTATTTTTAGTCGAACGTGACCAACATTGAAAGGCTTAAAAACATAATAAAAATTTTATTCCAATTTTTTTTTTCCTTTATTAAATTGCTTACTTTAAACCAAGGCTGCAAACCTCTAAAATTTTGCAGAAGGTTCGGTCCAGAGGTTCGAACCCGTTGTAAAGTCTAAGGTTCGGTTCGCGGACCGGTTTTCGGAATCCCTGAACCCAAGGTTTTGGTTCGAACCTCTGTTCTCTTGAATATAAAAAGAATAGTTTCGATTTAAAAATACTTATTTTTTAAGTAATATTCCATACTTTAATAATGTAATTTTAGTTGTCAATTTTTTTCGCAACATTTGAGAACTGCTTAGTTTAAGTTAATAAGCATTCAGCAGATAATTCCGATTTACGATTTGTGATTTATGATTGCCGATTTTCCCTGCTGAAAATAGTGATTGGAGATTGGGATTTTGACGATCATGTTTGTTGAATAGAAATCGAACAAAACGTATGATTGGTTAACGATTGCTGCGTCAGCGTGCATTTGTTCAGACATTCATAAAATTTTTTGATATAACAAATCCATAAATATCTGAGATTGTGTGTGAGTGTTTTCCATTGATACAAATTCTAAAGCCACAGAATATCTTAAAGCAGCAGAGTCTCATCAGCAATCGGGAATCGCTAATCGGAACTAACTACTGAATACGCCCATTATATCTTCTAGGAGCTGTTCATTTATTCTAGCTCTTAGATCAGAAATATCTAACTTAAAAGCCCGTTATACTGCTACCTGAGTCGCTGGAACAGCAAGTATATTTAGGGCACGTATAGTCAGGGCAAAATTTGAAAACCTTTGTCGATTTATGTTCTCTTGGACAAGTTTTTAAGAAATCTATAACATCATTTACACATTTTCTATCTAATATTTATTTATTTTCTATTGCTTTCATAAAATTCTCTTCTTCGAATTGAATTTTGAAAACTCGCATTAAGAATTTGTTTTTTGGAGCTTCGGCATTTCTGTAATAACAAATAGAGCGAACTCTACTAATGTCAAACTAAACTTCCTTAAAAAAATCGTTAACTAAAATTAGAGTGTGTGCAGCACAAGAAAGTGTAATTATAGAATCCACCAGGTATTCTATTGAGGTATTTTGGAGCACGCTTTGTCGTAGAATTGGAGAACTTCTTGAATTTTACAAGTCAGATAATTTGGTGAACCGAACCTAATTTTTGGAAAAAGTGTCCGGTTCGGGTTTAGGATCGAGTAGTCAAAAATATTATTTTAGATGTTCGGTTCATGGACCGGTTCGTCGGACCCAAAAAACCTGAACCGAACCGGTTCGACGGGTTTGGTTTGCAGCCTTGCTTTAAACTCTGTTTGTGCTTCGTAGCATTTTCTTCTTTTCGGAGCACTTTCTTCTTTGATTTGCGACACACTGGTAACAATTGATCTTTTTCAATGTCGAACGTGGCATTAAAAAGAGGACATAAGCACGCTAAAAATTTTCAGCTAATCGAGGTGGCATTGTAATCTTTTCATTTTTTTAGAGTGTTTGTTGTCTGAGTGAAATTTTGTGGAACACTCTTTCTCATGTATGTTCTATCTTACCGAAGATAATATTTAAAAAAAAAAGCGCAACCAATTAAAATTGACAAAGATGGAGAAAAAGCGCTTGAGCAATTTTTGCTGTTTATATGCTCATCATGGGTAATTAATATATGTTAAAATTAGTTGAATTGGAATGTTTCTGAGCGATAAAATGAAAAGGTAAATATTTTTCAAGACCTTTGAAATTGTTGGTCACGGTGGACCTTTTTTTGGAAATGCCCATATATATACTATTTTAATGTAATGCTCGATTTAAAACTTATGTTCCCTGTCAGACTGCGATTAAGAGGTTTATGATCCATAGACTTGAACTCGAAATACATTGAAATTTTGATTCATAATTGGGAAGGTATAGAATCCGAAGTCTGTCCCAAAAATTCAAACAAAAATTCTTTTGGATACAACCAATAATTACGAACTAAATATCAAAACGAATTGACCACATGGCAGCCACTCTTCAATTATAATTCATTTCAAATTGGCCCCGCCCCGTCTCATTCCTCTCCCCCCATCTCCCTTCCTGCGCTCTCCACTCTTTTCCGTTTTCCCTAATTTCTCTCCACCCAAGCCCCATCATTTCGTTCTGTCTTGTTAATTGCTATTTCGTTCTAACACATGTCTCTCAAAGCAGCATTCATCTGTCTCAGAGAGCCCATATACATAAATACAACACATTCCTAATTTGTGTGAGTGTAAACAAACAAAATACAAACTTTTCTTTGCAGTTTTCACACGCTTCGCAGACATATTTTCTAAATTTTCTTTCTTAGTGCGAGCCTGCATAACTAATCGAATCTTTTAAATAAAAAGTTATATAGCTTATGTTCAACTCCAGGTAATCAATTATCTTGCCAAGACCATGCCCCAAAGTTTTATCGCAAGCGAAAATTTGGCAATTTTCGAGATTTTTTTACCATTTCCCGGCGAAACCTTTCAATCTTCCTTGATATTGGAAAAGATAATTTTTATATTATCAAATGATACTTTAAAGATACTTTTGATGAAAATTCAGAAGCGATATTTTAGAACACATCGGAGTACATTTAATTTCATATTCATTTTTTTCTTAGTGTTACTTCTTATTGTTGCGCAGAATGGCGGCAGCCAGATCGCTCAAGTCCAGCTCAAGCGGCATCTTGCCTGGATACTTTTGCAACTCTTCAGTCTCATCTGAGTCTGAGTAGGTGTTATCCTTATCATGAGCCGGCTCATCTGCTGCAGAATCAAATTTTTTGCCTTGATCCTGATCCAAACTTTGCAGTTCAGACTCATCACCAGTACCAGCAGCACCAATCAAGGGTTCAGCACGGGGCAGTTCCTGAAAGAATGAATAAGGAAAAATGTTTATAATTTGGCGGTTTGTGGACAGATTTTAGGGAACCATGGCTTGTAGGAAGCCTTTTCCCTAATATTATCAGCATATAATTTCTTTTGAATTAAACTGAGTTCATTTACGGGCTATCTAAATGATTCGTAAGTGGGTTCCGGTACTAATATGTTTCTCTTTTCGTTCTTACTTTTAGCGTCAAAGATTGGCTATTGATATCCCGTGCCGAAATCCCTCCACTACCAAAAATGTAGCTCCACATCAGTACTAGACTGCTAACGCCGGGATGTCATCAACTCATGTTTGTGAAGTTCAATGGACGAAAGAGAACTTTAGCTGACTCATAAACAGACTCCCGTCCTGGTTTTTTCGACTTTGCTAATAGGTTTAACAAAATTGGAGAAAATTGGGAATTTGATTCAAATCGTTTTTGAAATAATAATTGGCGCTTGTAGCTTTCTCACGCCGTCAGTTCATCTTTCAGCTGTATGTTTAACGTGCGGCCTTAGGGATAAAAATCGCAGAGAACCCTACACCAAATATGGATAAAATCCCGGTCGAAAAGTGTAGAAATCCTACAGCTTTTGTCATTTTTTTCTGTTTACCGTTCAGGCTGTGATTTTTAAACTCTCTCTTCTCTATTCTCTCCAAAAATAAAATTATTTTTTTCGAATTAAAAGATCGACCTCCCAACCATCTTGAATGAAGCTGAAGTTCAAACATCGGTTCTTGGACAAACTCTTTTATAAAACTCTATAAGTTACAGTGTCGTTTCTGGTAGTGAGTGTTCAATGGGGTCCGTCTCAACATAAAAAATCGTTTTCAGTCACATTTTTGTCAACCTTCTGTTTCTTTTTTCGAGCTTTGCCAATGTCAACTTGATTTTTGAGCACATAATGACCCAGAACTTAGCCATCAACTACCGGATATCGTATAAGCCATTAGTTGAATCACATGATGATGATTCTCTTCTACCGCCTACCACCTACCCCCATCATCATTATCATTAATGAGAGAGCTTCACATATTATTTAAATTTTATGTTGATTTTTTTTTCTGTTTTTAAGCCATTGTGTCTGGGCGTGAAGTATGCTTGGTGTGTATGCGTCTGTGTGTGTGTTTGTTTGTGTGTGATTATGTAATTTCGTACAACAACAAGTTTATTTTGCTGCCAATTTGACTTTTGGTTTCAATCGCACTCGACTCTGACGTCGATTTTTGTATGTAGGTTGGGGTCACCTGACGATCAACGTCTCTCACACTCTTTTGTGGAGGAAACGAGACAAAAACATAACAAAAACAACACATCTAACTTGAGAATGGAGAGTAACTAAAGCATTTTCAAAGGGAAAGCTGGAAAGAGAATTTTGTTTTTTTTTTCATGTGGCTCATTTCATGTGTCCAAATAAATGACGCATATTCAAATTATGTTTAACAGCAAAATTTCACTTGAAAACTCGAGCAAGAAAATAAAAGCCAACCGCTGTGACCAGTTTGACCGGTGGCAAACTGTGTCTGTCTCACAGTCGATTTAATTGTACAGATTTCAAGGCCAAGCTTCAGCTTCAGTCAACGGAGATAACATCAATTATAGTACAAAGAGAACATTTGTACGTAATTTTTGTAGACACTTGGAACATTAAGATGACAATTAAATGATTACAAATTGAACGTTTTGTGCAATTAAAGCGACACACACACAGAGACACATCGTTTTCAGCATTGACGCAATTTTACAAATTGAAATTCTAGATACGCAAAAATTTCTTTAGGAAAATCAATTTGCATAGACAGCATAATAATAATAATAATAAGTGGAAGTCGGCGCTCTTTGTATGCAAAAGGCGTTGTTGAGACGCCAGCAAATTTGCACAATAAATTATATTTACTCGAACGCATGTGTGTGTGTGTTTGTGTGTGTCTTCACAATTACATAATCTTCGACTCTGTTGAGGCTTTTGTTGCTGTCCCCAAAAAAAAAAAATACGAAAGACTTAAGCGCGCAACTTGCCGTAAATGGCAAACAGTCAACGGGCCAACAACCACAAAAATGAAGTTTCGTGGTGGCTTTTCATAGTTGAGGTTGCTGCCAGATGATGGTGCCAAGCACCGTCAAATGTCTGAGAAAATTTTGTGATTTTTCTTTTTTACAAGAAAAAAAAAATAAATTTTGGTGAACTTTTTCACTTGGAATTTCTTTTCGATCCAGAAGCAGACTTCTTCAAATCTTTCAAATCAAATACAGATATTATGATCGCTGATTTTTGACATTCACCTTATTTGCATCAAAAAGCAAACACAATTTTCAATCGATTAAAACCCAAAAAGAAAACTATAATAAAATATTTTTATTCTACTTCTTGGCCTCCCCCCTCCAAAACTATCCGACTCCAAAAGGACCAATGTTTTATTAACGATAAA
Source organism: Lordiphosa stackelbergi (assembly GCA_018904235.1). Taxonomy (NCBI): domain Eukaryota; kingdom Metazoa; phylum Arthropoda; class Insecta; order Diptera; family Drosophilidae; genus Lordiphosa; species Lordiphosa stackelbergi. The sequence continues at coordinate 119,519 of JAEIFU010000544.1, forward strand.
TACTGTTTTCATGGTCCGAAACTTGCATATTTTCTCGGTTTTATCAAAATTTAGATTTTAGTAACTGTTGCAGAGTTTTCATAAAAATGAAAAAGAATATATTATATGTATAACTAGCTTTCTTCATAAGCTTATTTTTCGTTTGATCCATATACAATTTTCGATCCCTTCTAAATCTAGACGACAATTCCCGAAAATATAGTAGAGTATTATTGTGTGAAAATATCGTAAAGAACTAGGAACTACACATATAAGTTTATCTAATTTCAATCTCACGACCCGTTTGGTATCATTAGCATACTATAGGACATCTATCGTTGTATGTTGACAGCTGCTTTGTCAACTATATTAAATAAATTTAGATATAAATTTTGTCAATTTCGTCCTGATAATGATACCAAGCGCCATCAGTCGGCACAGAGAAAATTTTGCTATTTTTTTCTACACAAATTACTTTTCACATTTTTATTCGCCAATTTAGAAATTGTTTTTTCTTCACAAAAATAAGATTAACACAAAATTTATTTTAGGTAATTTCGTTTAACTAAATTTTAAGGTAGATTTCTTTTGAATCTGTATAAATTGTTTAACAAATTGCTTGTAAAAATTGACAAAAGTAAGTAGAATTTACAAGATGAAGTAAACTTCAGAAAGTTTCCATAATAGACTTAAAAAAAGTGAGAATTCTAATATATATGTTGAAAACAAATGCTTACAATAGCACTTGTGTCTACCGCCTTCATAAAGTTTGCTTCATTGTGTAAATTCCGTCCAGGTCGTCAGTCAAAACGGGGTGCCCAGACTGAGCTTACGGCCGCGTGGAATGAAATACTAATGCACAAGATACATTTTAAGCAGAGCAAACCAAACAAACGAAACGTTTAACGAACCGTTCGCGAAAGGGAAGGGTCGGGGAAAACGAAACCACTAACTTCATATTGCCGAAGAGCGCAAACGAAACGATCGGAATATTGTTCTCCCGACAGCTGCACTGCCTTGGAACGTTTCGGAACGAAACGTATACTAAGCAATCGTTTGCGGAATGATCGGCTTTTAGTTCTACTTCAGATGCTGAATTGAAAGAAATAAAATAAGCAAACGAAAACAACAAAGCTGAGAGAGAAACAAAGAAGTAAGCAACAGAAAAAAACAACTAAGTGTATACAAAATTGAGCAGCGAACGTTTACGAAACTATTCGCGCTCGTTGCATATCGGTTCGATTCAAATCAAGATGAGCGCATTTCACGAACGCATCTCACGAACGCAAACTGAACAGAACTCATTTTTATACCCTTGCAAAGGGTAATATAATTTGCCCAGAAGTTTGCAACGCATAGAAATTTTCATTTTCGACCCTATAAACTATATACATTCTTGATCAGGGTAACGAGCTGAGTCGATTGAGCTTTGTCCGTCCGTCTGTCTGTC